>JAVFBW010137392.1:0-13213 GCA_034783835.1 Mopalia ciliata
GCTTCCCGTTACCCTTTAGCTCTGCGAACACCAGGGCAACAGAAAGCAGCCTCTTTTCTCACCTCTTACGATCGACCAAGGAAACCAAGAGTATTCTGCAGGGCCATGGCCCACCCGCTCCCTTACGGGGCCTTGAGTTACAGAAAGGCATGGGGATTTCTACAATCGTATAACCAGCGATCAGCTTACAGTAGCCAATACTGACTGTTCCCTATACGCTGGTTCATATAAGAAAGCTTTTCTCACACAAACTTCTATTTGTTGATCTTGTCAAATGAGCATAAAGGTTTGCAAAATGGCGGAGCAAAGTTTCTGACCAGAGTACTTTTGTGTGAGTCTTGAGTCTAACTCCGCGGCCCTTTACCTGAAAAGCTTTGCTATATGAACAGCATATAGGTACAGTCAGTATGGGCTACTGTAAGCCGATCGCTGGTTATACGAGCGTGGCGGATTTCACGCAAACAATCGTTACATTAATATTGTGATGGTTTCCGGATTTAAATAACTTGTTATGGAGCCATATTGCTTAAACTAGCTACATGGATTTACAAGGGGGGTAACTCGTCCAGGTGACATGACTGTATCAGAATGTCCAATTTGACATCCAAACCCAACAAAGTCAACCAGTACAGCCCAACAACAACACTTCCAAATCCCCCCTCCCCAATTTCACACTATCTGTTTCCTTTTGCTGTGACTTTAAATTTGAACTTAAATTGTTTCGCCCCACAAGCTTTCTCTTAAGTTATTTGAAAATGAACAATCTGAGTTTTATTGAAATCGTGATATCGTTCTAGCTTTATAAACATTCCACAAATGTATTATATGCCTTATTTATTTACTATTTTTTTTTAAATAATTGGGCCCATAGTATAGACATAATGAACTTTTAGCCTAAAAAATGAGATTTTAGGAGCACTGGCATACTTACAGACATCTTAACTCTAAACATCTAAGCTTATAGATCTCTGGTTTATCATTGATTGGATAACACAGGGATTAAATATAGAGGGATAAGAAACAATGTTTCTCTTCGCTTGTTTGTTTGTTTGATTGGTATTTAACGCCGTACTCAAGGGTATTTCACTTAAATGACGGCGGATTGTCCACTTCACAGTTATTATGGTGGAAAAACAGGAGAAAACCTCGTAAAAACCACCCCCACGACTACCAGAGCCACGACATGTGACTCACTCATATACGTGATGGTCAACAGGCGGATTTAATCTTGTGAACGGTAAATCCAGGCAGGTTCAGTTTAGAAAGCGCACTCGCTACTACTGAGCCATGGCTGCGGGCGTGCTTCCCTTCCAATCAGATATCCAAGAATGTGTTACTTGGCTAGCAGGTTATGCACCAAATTTTTTACTTTTAAGGCTATCTTTTTGTAGGAAAGCACATCATTTGTTGTCATTTCATTACAACGACTAGTTAAAAGAAACCAATAGCCAATAGGCGTGATTGCTGTGTGGGTTCATAGCCTTTACGTTCACTAAACCGATTGAAATATTCTTTAACAAAACAAAGCAAACTGTGGAGCCAACATTTTAGATCTATCGCTGTTATTATGAAGAGGTGGGAGGCTAAGATTCATGCTCACATTCAGCTCTGCAACCTTTTTAAGCGACCTAAATTCATACTTCATGAGTGAATATGCTTCTTACTGTTCTGGGTTTCACTATTAATTGTGTAATCTCTGTTACTTTATAGAATGGGACAACGCGCAGCTGCTGTATGCACATGTTAGCCAAGTAACACATTCACGGATCACTAATTTTAACGGAAGCAATGTTTCTTATCCCTCTAGATACTAATCTATGGTTACATGAACAAACTAGGCCTATTCCTACTCAGCCACAGGGAATAAAGTTTAGTTTCAATTTCAAAATTAAGAAATTGACTTACCAAGGCCTGATCCAAACGGACCAATTAAAAGAAGGAGGTAAGTATAGTATGGAACAACTGGTAGAGCCGTGTTAAGCCATTCGTCCGGAACGGCATATTGTGCAAGAAAACCTAGTAAAGCTCCAAAAGCAATTTCTCCAAAAAATCTAAAAATGCTCCATGATGGGTTAACTTTCCTTTTCTCTTCTTTTTTTGCTGCCTCGACATATTGGTGGTCCGCATTAAAAAGGCCCACATATTGAGGAATATAAAATATATCTCGAAGCCAGCCAATTCCAAAGCCTCCCCACGTTGCCCACCACACGAATGCTTGTCGATCGCGTCCTAGATAAATTAAGTGCAAACCAAAGCCTCCGCCAACAAGCCACAAAAAGTAAGCCACTCCAACGCTTTTCTCTCCGGCCATCTCTGGCAGTTGTTGTCTTTATGTAGGCTGTTCAAAAATTAAGTATATCATCTATACTTAAATAGAAGAAATTGAAAGCGAAAATAAGCGGATGTAGAAATTCCTACTGACTACGCGTGCGTGAAAGGAGTTCCTGTTACTAAAAATAGAAAAGCAACGTGTCGATTTGTCCTCACGCGAAACAAAAATACAAGTGAAACTATGTGTTAAATGTTAAAAATTGTTGAAAGGTAGTGTCAGATAAATTAACCAATATATGACGGCAATATGTTTAAATGTATCATTATTTTGGTTTCTATTACGCTGGAGCAGAGTATAAGGGGATTACCCGGAAAACACCTGTCCCACAATGCAACGTTTTGTTTATAGTTACTCATAGAAACGTCAAATGTGCACGTGTCGCAAGGCTAATCGTTGAAATATTTTTCATTTTTCGTCCTTAATTTGAAAGATTTTAACACTGGTTGGAAAATGAATAATTGATATAATCCAAATCTTAAAATATTTTGGACATAATGGATCGCCAGACAGGGCATTTAGCCCAGAATCCCCAAGATACAGTCGCTTCGTTGATATGGGCAAAAGTAAGTAGGCTATAAAATAAATAATAGATCCAGGATTCATTACATTGACTAAAATAGAATACCTACAGCTTAGTTTCGTACTTGAGAATATGCTAGTTGCATATGCACTGATATATGCCTGGAGTAAACAGACACAGAACTAAACCAATTTATATTAATTCTCTATTTTATTATAGATTGTAGGTAGAATGTTAATTGGAGAATGAACTCACAACTGTAGTCACAACTGTTAACAATGTGATCGCAAATGGTTCACTGTCTATAATATGACGGAGGGGGGTGTTCACAAAAAGAAAAAAAACCGAGACAGAGCAAACTTTAGGAAGAAAGGGATTAGAAAGAAAAAATCCACACAAAATATTATTAAAGCTGGCAATGACTTTTCCCGATCTTGCAACACTTCAATCAACTCGGAATTGTTGCGTTCGACGTATTCGTTAGCCCTGGGTACCATTTAAATCAACATGGCTGCTCTGAATGAAGCTATATTTTATCACAAAATCCTGTATCTGCAGTTGCTTTGGAGATAACTGGAATGCCATATAGCTTACGCTTCGACAATTTTACTCGCACTACATTTTTTACCTAATTCAAACTGTTATACTTTCTTAATTCGTCTTGTCATATGCGATTACCTGCTCCCGTACGATAGGTGAACACTCATAAATTTCTTCATTTAGTCCTACTCTGAATATTTTTTATTACATATATTTACTCATAGAATGACACGTTTTAGTTACACTGCTGATGTTTATGTCGTTGATAATTTAATTACAGCTCGTTGGAGTGGGGAATGCAGGAACCGGTAAAACATGCCTGATAAAACATTTCTGCGAAAGCAAGGTAAAGTCTCTCTCCGCTAATCAATATTTAATTGCGTCATACTCAAAGAGTTTAGGCTTGTCGGTTTGGTTTATATATTGAGCGGTACAGACTCATAGACGCATCAAGAGGGAATAATGTAGGCCCCTATAGCATAAAACACACAATTATTTTGTTTTATTTTATTGAGGTTTAACATGGTACTTAAAGTGAATTCGCCCATACGACGACGTAGCAGAAGAATGGGTAAAGAAAGTGCCCCTCCCCCCCTCCCCCCTCAACCTTGGAACAAACTAGTCCTAAATGACGTCTTACCTTCTCCATTTTCTTTTGGCCATATTATATGTCAGGTATCAACGTCATAACGTGATGGGTCATCATGCTGGGAGGAAACTAGTGCAGGCCTTTCGATAAATCGTTATAGGCAGCCCCTGCCTTAAATTTGGGTCGTATGTGCCTAGTGCATGGCACAAAGTATCGACCAAAAAAAGGCCCGTGACAATCGCTGGACGCATTACAAAGATATCACGAACAGGTGGGCCTCTTATTACCTCTTATCTAATAGCGTAGACCCTACCAGATCAGTCTCAAACCAAACCACTTCGCGAAGACAAACCCAGAGAAAAACCTTGTGACACAAAGATTAAAAACGCTATATAGGCCCAAGTAAATGAAATAAGCTATTGAGCTATTTTTCCAAACGCGAAATGTTTGGCTATTACCAATTTGAATGACAGTGTGTGTACATGTGTGGGATTTTAAAAATGTGTTAAAAGCGTTTTACTTTACCTCTGTAATATTACACAAAACTGCTCGTAGTAAATATTACTTGTCCGTTTTATGATAGAAGAAGTATTTTAAGAATGGGTTTAATTTTACGTTTCAGTTTAGCCCTGGCTATCAACCCACAGTTGGAGTGGATTATGGTTTTAAAATTCATCGCGTAGATTCGTGCAATATAGATCGTAAGTGTGATTTTTATCTCTGGCGTGTGATTTTATTTGTCATTACGTCACTTATTATTTCCATACATATTTTTGCATGTGCAAATGAGCATGGGTTATCATGTGAACAACCAAGCCCGGGGTAACACGATTTTAGCCTAAAGATGATGACAACACAATGCCTCCCAGGGGTGGAAATAACAATACATTTGCAGGATATTTCAAGTAAAAATTGAGATTGTCCTGTAAAGATTCCCAGAATTTAACATTGTGTTAAATGGCCTGCAGGACAAAATTGGGAAAATGTCTGACAAAATATTTTAAACATTTCCACCCCTGACTTTGTTTAGTCATCAGGCCACAGAAATAGAAAATTTGTGCTTTGTAAAAATAAGTTTGATTTGTATTTTCACATATTTTATATTAGGTGGTTGAAGGGAGCTCCCTGTTAGAACACGAAGCCGATCGGTTTCTGGTGTCTGTATTGCGTTCTGTTGCTGTCGTCCTGTATTTGTCCCATCCTGTCTTGGTTTGTTGCCAGTGGTGTTGAGGGTGGTTTCCCTCACCCATTGGGCTGGTACATCGTCATATAAGTGAAATACCCTTCAGTAAGCGTTAAACCCCAATCAAACAAACAAACAAACTGTTTGTCGCTAGTGGTGTCAGGGATGTTTTCCTAATCGCATTTGCCTGGCAATCCTTAATGCTAGTGAAATAACCTTTAAGTCATTAAACCCTAATCAAACAAACAATTCATTTTATAAATGTGGAGAACTCTATTGGGATTGAATCCTAGTTACTTGGCTTACCTGTAAATAAATAATGCTTTTATGTATTTATAGAGTATGTGTGAAAATTATGCAAAAAAAAATGTGATATGTGTAAATATTTTTTTTTCTTGGTTGTTATTTAGCTTGGTATTATTGTTCATTAAAAGTCAAACTTGCGAATATGGTGCTCTATTGTCTTTGTCCATGTGAATCGGTTCTTGTCTTAAACAGTTAACTATGTAAGCTATCACACAGAGGTGCTGGAGACACTATTCAGTTTATGATCGAAATACATTCAGGTGAGATCAGTCTATCGAACAATCACTTATTTAGTGTAGGGTTATGGAGAATGCATGTCTTGTCAAATTTTACCCGACATCCAGGAATACTGTTGAAACTATTTTCATTATGTTTTGTATAGAGACTTGTCATCTTATTAACTTTACGTGTATGCTAGCGCTAGAAAAAATGTAAACTGTACCCAGAATTTGAATGAATTAAATGAAATAGTGCAGGTCACATGACATGACTTTCTGGACTAGGTGTTGCATCCCTCTCTGATCAGGCAGCCAGTTAGATGGGGTTTTCTGCTGCTCCTTGGTTAAGGGGCAAAATAAAGCTGATCCGTTTGTGAGGTCTTTGTATTTTTGTCTAGTCTTATCTGGCTGGCACGGCGTCTTGAAATAAGGGTGTACAAAACAAACAAAATGGTCTCTGAAATAGTCCCTGAAGAATGTTTGATTCAGGTGCTAGATAACCTTGATTGGCAGAATAGGGTGACTGGGAGCATGGTAAATTAGCTCAGGTCAATTGTGGTATACGGTAGTTGTTTGTGTGGTAATTTCCACTAGACACTGCTAATAAAAGATTTTAATTGGATGTTTTAGAAGCAGGGGCAAATACATGTTTCTAATTTGAGCGGTCTTGGGGTCGCAGACCGCCATCCGGTGGAAAAATGTTGTATTTTGCACGTGCATGGAGAGCAGATTTTGGAACATATTCAGGGAAGCAATTACCACAGATGTCACTTATGGAAAATAATAAATGTATTTAAGGGATTTCTCCTCATGAATTTGGCGTTTTTGAGAATGCTAATTTGGGCCTTTTGGGAGCCGTCCTAATTTGGGTGCTGGTACTTGGTATGAAAATGCCCCTGTGAAGTAATCCCTGTTCTACCAATCCTCAAGCCTGCAGCAGTGGCTTTTCACAAGATCAAGTCCACCTGTGAAACATCAGGTATATGAGTGAATCACATGATGTGGCTCTGGTAATCGCGGGGATGGTTCTTCTCGGTTTTCCACCATAGTTAGGCAAGGACCAGTGTGAAGTGGACAATCCATTGTCATATAATTGAAATACCTTTGAGTAAGATGTTAAACCGCAATCAAACAAATAAAAAAACAAACCAATCTCCTAAAAATGACTATCCTAAAATCATAGGATATAAAGAAAGGGTTTATTTAGTGATTCACGAGAGTAAATATTTAGGTGATTTATTTTTATGATTTTATTTAAAATGTAATTTCACTGCTGATGAAAAATTCCAAATGGATTTTGTTAAAACATTTCTATTTTGTTTTAAGCCGGATGTTCGTTATTTGTTTTTATTATGGCTTTACATAAAGATAAGTGGGAAGTCATTAGATGTATAGTTTTGAATAAGGCTGTGTTGTTCATATTTTGTCTGCATTGAAATTATCATAGAATTTTGATTTTGTTTTAATCATTCATATGGGATCCACTCTCGCAAAATACAGAATAAAAAGTCATCAGTCATTGTTTTGAGTATGGTGTTGTCAAAGGTAAAAATGGCATACCAGGCCCCTCTAGCCACTTAAATCTCAGTATTGACCTGGTATGCGTTTTTTATCTTAATAGATAGCTCAAAATGAGGACTTGCGACTTAGTCTGTATTTTGCTGGAGTGGGTCACATGTGAACAATAAAAAATAATGCAGAGTGAGTGTTGAATGAAAATGCCATTATATTGCCCCCCCTGGTACTGTGGAAAGGGAAGATAACTCCAGCAACCTCAATGAAACTCTGTATTCACCACGCCATATGTTTGATATTTCAGGTTTTAAACAAATATACCTGATGGACAATACAGTTCATTGTGCAATTTAGAAAAAAAAAAATCTGACTGTAATTTACAATACTCAGTTCTCATGCAATTGTACTTTGATATATTAAAATTGTCTTAATTTGAACATAAATTGAGCTGTTAAAGGTGCATTGTCACGGAACAACTTGTAGTATTGATTTCAGGGAATTCCATTAATTGGCTGTTGGAAAAAATGCCCTGGAATTTGACTTTTATGCCTAATCAAATGTACAATCACATAAATCTTATCACTAGAAGGAACATTTTTTTTTTCAAAAACAGTAAGACTTTCATTTTTGTTGTGTTTATGTTGCTATTTACGCTATTTACTTTTAATGCTAAATGAGTGATACGAGAGCTTTAATATACTGATATATATATATATCCGGTATATTTAGTGATCATAGATACAAAATAATAAAAGAAATGTAACAAAATTTGCTATTGAAATAAATTAACATGAAAACTCTTTTTGTGGTCAGGTAATATTGGAATATACAAGTGATATTAATTATATTATATCTATAGATTTTTTGTAATATAAAATATGGATATGTATATTTCATTTGTGAATAGAAACTATGGCAAAAATGTACAGAATTACTGTTGAATGATGTTCTTTACAAGTTGTTTCTCAAAATACTTTAATTTTACTTTAGTTGATAGTCCAAGAGAGCCCTTGCGTGAATGGTTATAAATGATACTTGGGGTAATTTTTTGTCGTTGTTCATTTTCAAGAATATACAGTTCTTTTAAGAATTTTTCTTGCAATAAGTAAGCCACGCTACATATGATAACCAGCACAATATAGAGTTTGATTAAACTTTGTTTAACGCTCTTTTTTTTTTGGTTGTAATACTCACATATCTGTTGTAAATTATCTAGTGGAGTTGTGTCCCTTTGATTACTAGTCCGAGGTGTCTGAAACTTAAGCAGTGCTTTACATTTTACCAGGAGTATTGGATTGAATATTCAGATGTCTGTTCTTGTATTTTGTCATGAATTTATTTCAATCAATGTTATGGCATACTCTTTAAATCCACATTATTATACTAGCCGTGCTAAATCAGCTTACATTCTATTTATTAAAAGTAATTATTCTAATGTTTAGTATTTTGGTCTTTTTATCTTAAGTAATAAGTCAGATAGCCTACATGTAGGTTTATGTAAATAAGTAAAGTATATTAAACCAGTATTATGTTGATATTTCTCTTTTTGTTAACATTGATGCAATGTCTGATTCAAATTGTCAATAAAACGTAATAACATGTTGGTACCATTTGTGTCCGGTGTTCTTCATTGTAAAGTGCAATTCCTGTTATTGGTTTTTCTACAAGTCCTTATTGCGGAGGGTTGGGGAAGGACTATCGTTCATGTAAGATATGTATGAATTTTTATTTCTGTGTTAGGGTTAATACTAACCCTTATACTAACTGTAGAGGATAACATGAAACCTGAACTAAATCTACACACTAACCCTGAAATTCAGGTCATACCTTACATGAGTGACAGACTATTGGGAATGAGCTTCCTGTTGCCCTGTTAATGTCAGAGCTAGGTAGCAACATGAAGCTGATCTGTTTTTGTATAACACCCTGTATATTGTTTGTTACCAGCGATGGTTTCCTTTTGCTCATTTGGCTGGCAAGCCGTCCTGTGAGTGAAATAACCTAAAGTACGGTGCTAAATCCAAATCAATCCATCAAGAAATTGTCATTCTGTCACAATGACAATAAATGTGTTTTATGCAGTGCTTAGGAGAATTTCATTTATAGGACGGTGGTATTTTTCAACAATAATTAGTTTTCTTCTGTGCTTATATAGCATTACTACTCTTCAAACGAACTGGCCTATGTACGGCTGATAGCCAGCAAGCACTGGCATCATCAATATGTAAGTTAAAAATGGCATGATCAATTTGGTCTGGAGATATCACAAGCTTACCAGTGTGTGCAGGTATGTGAAGTATGAAATCACTCAGAAATCCTTGAATGTAGCAAGAAGTGGTAACAAGAAGAATCTGCAGGGTTTACTCAAAATAGTAAGCTCCAATATGCAGTGGCTTTTACATATGTTTACTTTTCATAGCAGTGAACTGGTAATAGTTTTGGGGGATACAAGCATATCAAAATAGCTGAGGTTTTGGAAATATAGAAGCACTAAAGGACAAATAATTACAATTTCAAAGTCCACCCCATCTGAAACTCTCACAATTACAATTTGTTGGACCATTGCAATACAGGTTTGATGGTGTTACAATGTAAGTCTAGTTCACTTATGTGTATGACTGATAAAACTACTGGTAGTCCTAAACACTGGAACAAATACAATTGGCAATGGTGTTTGTGAATGGAACACCAATGAAATATCGGCTCCACATTAGATGGCCCGGTTGAATATTTAATGTCCCAAGCTAACAAATTATACAGTATTCATACATGTATAATAGCATCGTAAAGTTTGACTCTCTGGGCTGAGTTGCTCCAAAGAGTATTAGTCGCTAACACCAGATTAAATCACTAATACCGGGTTAGAGATAAACTTACAACATGGCGTGACGTCATCTAATAGAAGATTAAATTTAATAGGGCTTCGAGCAACCGGCCTCAGAACATTTTGTCTCTCATGAAGACTGGTAATAATAAGGAACTTGCATATACATGTAAGATGACATCAATTTTCGTGTTTGGGTGTCGTGTCCCGCCTATCTCAACCAATGGTGAAGGTTGGAAATTGATCCGCCGCTATGGCCGGCCTCTCGAAACATATCCGATTTTTCCCTGATTTTTTTTTTTGATAAAAATTTTCTTCTTTCTTTTCTGACATTTAAATAAAGTTTTATTTGAGTTTCTCACCCGAGTTGACACGTATAAGTTATCTCCCTTTGCAATAATAAGATTGAAAACCATCAAAAAATAAATATTGCAAGTAGGTAAAATACTAATCAATGGTTTCAGTGTATATAGGCCGGCCAAGTGGCCCATCAATTTCCAACTTTCACCATGGGTTTAGATAGTCGGGACATAGGGCTAAGACGGAGGAATTAGCCCTATTCATTGTGCTATCCCCAACCCAGAATTCTTGTTTTTGTCACATGATGGTAACTTATACCAAATTATAACTCAACAATTTCATTTCCATGGGTTATTTTGCTCAACACTCACTGTGCTATATGATCAATGTACATGTATGAAATAAACGACCAATCGAACCAGTCAAAAAGAAAACAAGTCTGGATTAATTGTCTGGTATATGTTTCTCTTTACTGTTTCATGATAAATCATACATCAAGTAATGTCATGTTAATCTTCACAAACAGAATATTAGATTAATTTCATTATATTTTAATATAAATCGGATTTAAATTTATCCTCCAAATACAATATATCTAACTAGCATACAAGTATTATAAACCTTGTCAATAACAATCTTAATTAAAAAAAAAAATGTTTTTATTTCTATAAAGGACTGAAGATATAGCAAAGCTTGAGTTATATTGCAACTTCAATGGAAGAGTCAATCACCTAAAGCAATGATTGATTTGTGTTTAACGCCATGCAGGCCTGTGCTGTTGGGGAGAACGAGGGTCTCCTCATGGTTATGCAAACTTAATTTAGGAGGACCAATTTATAGGTTTCCCGAATTGTTTGCGGTCTTTGTTTAATTTGCACTACGCCACTGAATTTGTCATTCGATGTTCAATAATGATTGTATTTCAAAGTACTTTTGCTTTATTTTTCACAAAGGCACATTTATTGGCAAACCAGCGGAAAATACAAATGTACGGTTATCTCACAAGATTTTGAAGGACCGATTCTAAGGTTAAGCTGGAAAAGATTATAGCACAGGGGGCGGCCTGCCATGCTTCAAAGAATTTCACATAAATGACAGCAGTGTATTTCTCAACAGTTAACGACACAACCATGAACTGAATTGTTTATATACTCAAAGGCTCAGTTAGAAAATTAATGTTCCTACATAATTTACAGCAAAAAACCCTTCAATTGTACTGTTCTTAGTTTGAGGACATACACAGCACCGATCTAGGGCTGTTTAATAGGGGAGATAAATCTGATACTCAAATAACTATCAGTGCCACCTTTGTCATTGCAGAAGAATATAATTTACTCTGAAATTTATAAGTCGGCAGATAAAAACTAAAGTATTAATAGATGCGTATCAGTAAATGTATCAAGTGACACAGGACTCATAAGATTCTTTATCCTTGTAAACACAAAAAAAGGGATAAAAAAAGAAAAAAAACCAACACAATGGATACAAATAATTTCGAAACAAAAAAAAATCAGTCAAGATTGTACCAGACAAAAAAAAAGATAAACAAAACATGTACCCTATAACTTCTATAAGTTGGGACACTCTAAATTTGGGACAGTCCACAGAAATAACATGTAAGAACCCCTGTGATAAAGCCTATTTCTCTGTCCCAACTGCTAGAAGTTAAAGGGTAATTCAAATATAGTACATTTATGGGATTGTATTATATCCTTTCAGACATATCTCTTTAAAACTTGTACAAAAGCAAACAAACGATGACCCAAAGGTTGCATTTTTACAAACACTATGTCCTATGAACACTAATTATTTACATTATTTTACAACTAGTAATTTGTAAAATGAAGGCAGGTTTATCAACACGTATTTAGCTTTAACAGTCACCATCGACGGGACAGTATAATGTCTTGCAGTAAGGACTTTGATCTTCATTGTATATTTAATTTCTAAATGTTGCTTTCTCTGTTTGATTGGGGTTTAATGCAGTACTTACTGTTATTTCACTCCCACCCTCAAATTTGGTATTTGCTGTGGATAAGGCACCAAGCAAAAATAAAATTGTATCTTAACATTTAATTTGTTAATCCTATGATGCTCAATATGTCCTTTGATTTCTTGACAACAATTTTGTTGGTTGATCAAGATTTTATTTTATATTTTATTGTACTTGTGTACTTAATTTGTCATTATTTGTTGGATTGATGCCGTGCTTAAGGTTGTTTTACTCTTATGAAATGACGGCATGTCAGCCCAATCTGTGGAGGAAATGACTCCATGCCGTCGTCAATCTCCACAACTCTATATAACTTACATGTCAAAAACTTAAAATATTTAACTGGAGCTGTTTCGTATTTCTTTTGGGTGCTAAAATGCATTTTGAGTAAGCTCACACAACATTAAATATAATTTAAATAATAATATGTACCGAATATACACATAATGACATGATCCCAATATGACAGATAGAACTGGTAATTATATACAGTTGTAGGTTTCCCCTATTTGCAAACTAAGCCTAACAAATGCATATCCTATTACTTCATTTGTATTAATTTATATTTTTTATAAAAAGCAATTTTACTAACTACATGGAATAAATTCTGTGTTATATGCATATTATCTGAATTTTATATTCACAAATATATGAATAAAATGTGCAACTTTTTATATTTATATTATAATTTTCCTTGTACCTTGTACTCACATATTCAGTCAAACTCAATGGTACATCCAATGCAATAGTCTGACAAGTAGACAACCTTTTGCTGCTTTTGAATCATAACATTTTCTGGAACCACAGAATCTCCCCAAAAAGCCGTTTCTATCCACAAATTTTGTTATTTCAAAGGAGAGTGAGCAAAAAAGGTCTGTCTTTTGCCTACACCC
>JAVFBW010137403.1:0-13212 GCA_034783835.1 Mopalia ciliata
TCTTTTCTCGCCTCTTACGATCGACCGAGGAAGCCGAGGGAGTATTCTGCAGGGCCATGGCCCACCCGCTCCATCACAAGGCATAATTGGTAGGAAATAATCAACAAAATAGCACAAACATAAGGTTATTGGGGTCAGCTGTGGAATTTGAAGACGATCCCCAGACAGTGCAGTCAGTTGGATGCATGGCGGTTGTTTAAAGACTTACGTACGCGATTGCGGACTACATTGGAATTCAAAAGGCCAGCATAGCAAAATAACTTTATATCATAATATGCACATCAAATTACACGATAAAAGTAAAGATAGGTCCAATAAACAGCAGGTATTTTTTTACTGAATTAAAGCGTTCTGTAATATTTGTACACAAATATTAGGCTACATGACCATACATGTATACGACCAAGTGTCATATACATGTATGTACATAAAGAGTACTCGAATAGTATTCAAATATTACAAAACGGGTATTCGGTTACGAAAATCAGTACCCGTTTCAGCACTGGTGGACAAAGTTCAAATATTGCAATTATCCTGTTAAACTAATGGTAATAAGATGATATAATGAGTAAGCCATTATGAAATAGGTACACGGGAGACGCTCTGAAGTATTGTACACACTGCTCATTATAAAGGACTCAAAACTAGATAATAATATACTAGCCTGAGAAACTACATGTACCTGTGCAAATAAGCAACATATAGACTTGTTGCTTGAAAAATGTACAATTAGTCAATTACATCAATGATGTCAGTGGTAGTCTGGTAGAAACATGTAAGCTTACAGGTAAATCTGTTAGGAAAGGGACCAGAGTTGGTTCAGAGATGGTCTTCTCAATCAGCAGTCAAGCATACAAGAAATACATCAGTCAATGTATACAACGGCAAATTTGAAATCCAGCTAAAGATGGTTAGTTTGTAGTTTATGTACATGTAGCAACTGTCAGCTTGAATTGGATTAATAATCCATTACTACCCAGCACAGGTACATGTACCCATAATGTACCAACTGAATATATAAAGTGTGTCAAATGGAACAGTTTCTCCAGATCCTTTGTAAGACAACTTCAATCCATTCCATTATTTTCCAAATTCCTCCGTCAGTGAATGAGATATAACTCAACTGTGGTTTTCCAGGGGCGGTCAACAGATACATTTATAGCCTCATTGAATCAGGACATGTTGGTCAGAACCTTGGCTTGTTCATTAGGTTGCATTGGTCTGTCACTCATTTGTGGAAATACATGTAGGCATGGAGAAGATAAGAAAAGTTTCATAGCTAGGAAGGCTTTAACTAGCAATAACAGTTCTGTATTAAGTCATTATCCTTGATGTGTTTTAATATCCTTTGTTATTTGATGTATTAATGATGGCCTCCATGATGGCCACCGTGATGTCCACCTCCATACCCGTGATGTCCACCACCATACCCATGATGACCACCTCCATGCCCGTAATGGCCAATATAGCCACCGTGTCCACCACCATGGTGACCTCCGTATCCATAATTCTGGAAATAACCTCTGTGGTGTCCACCATGATCTTCATAATGTCCATGATGACGGGAATTGCCATAGCGACTGCTCAGAAGAGTTCTTAACACAGACCCCATTTTATTTTCAGATAATCAATGAATTGGGCCGTTGTAAGGCTCTATCATCAAACTTTAAACACACAAACTAATCTGTTCTAAAGAAAACTGTTTTTACCTATAAACAACTATATCTTTTAAAAGATAATTTCATACCCTGAAGCCAAGGGATGGTATCTGGGATAAAAAGCTAGTGAAAACTGAAAGCCAGCGAGAAAACTTGTTTTATACTTTGAGAGGTCATTAGGATTTAAGACAAAGGAAATAACACATATACAAACTAAACTGTAACACTGCTTTGTAAACTGTTAAATATCCATTAAAGGAAGAGTACTTAACACGTGCCCATGTACATGAAAATTGATAGTCATAAAGAGTACAGCCAAGTGCAAAATGATTTATATTTTCTCTTCATGTAGTTCCCTTAACTCAGGCTTCACAGATGCTTGGGTCAATTAGACACAAATCTGTCTGTATGATGATGTAAATACAGGCTATTCTTTTATCTGTGTTCCAGCACTTCATGTTTGAAATGATTAGGAGAGCTGAAAATCACTGACCTAGTTAGTTTTAGGAGAGTATTTTTATTATCTAGAAGAGTGATCACTGAGTGACTCAAATGTGAAGCCCTGTGTTGAATCACCACATAACCACTTTGGAGTAAATGAAGTAAAAAGAAGCTGTATAGTACCTATTTCATTTTGAAGACAGATATGATGACATTTATACAGGAATGCCTACATTATGATGATATTGGAATATCTGTAGCATACAAATATTTGGATATGGAATATTCTTTTTTTGGAACTGAACATGAGCATTGGTCAGATCAGCATCATTGTTCAAATCACCTAATTAATTCATTTAAGTAAGTTAACAGGGTTCGTATTTTATTATATTTTGCATTGGTAACTACCGTAACTCATATGTGTAGCAGTCATTGGGCTAGTAGCATTGTAAATTTGTAACCAGATTTCATTTAGGTAGACTGTAGTAGTTGTATATGTATATATTTCACGTAATAGTTTAAAGTTTTAACAGCTTTTGTTTATGTTTGTTCGAATATATTCATCTTACATTGATAATTTCCAGTGGTGAATAAAGTTCAATGCAGGCCTGTGCCGTAATCTTTTCTGGCATAACCTTAAAATAAATCCTCTAAAATTTTGTGAGATAACCTAACATTTGCGTTTTCCACTGGTTTGCTGATTTTTTTATATACATAAATGTGTTTTGGTGAAAAATAAAGCAAAATTGCTTTAAAAAACAATTTTCAATGATTATGGGATTTGTCAGTCAGTAGTAAAAAGCAAATTTAGATGAAGACTGCACACAATTAGGGAAACCTATAAATCGATCCTCCTAAAAAAAAGTTTGCATGACCATGTCGATGATGGGGAAACTCTGTTCTGATTGTTCTCCCCGACTGCACAGGCCTGCAATGCAATGCAAAAATTCACATATCTCAATACATACAAGTACTTGTATTTCACAAAGTCAATCCCTCAAGTGAAGAAGTGATATCAGTTACTAAACTGATGATAAATCAGCTTCCATGCTATATTTATGGGTGCACTTGTTAAGTGACAATTTGATCTTTTTATACGAGAAATTTGCTTGCCTAAACAGTGGCTACACTGGGACTAAAGCATGGACTGTTGGCTACAAGTGGTAGATTTTATTGATGCTTACTACTTTATACAGTGAATATGCATTTTACAGTGTATACCCTCCTGTTTTCGGCAGTAGATAAAAAATCTTGTACAGTAATGATCTATTCATTTGATTGGGGTTTAATGCATTTCAATTATTTCATAGAGAGGGCAGTCTCAGTATAAATTTTGGGTTGTTTTCAAACACATAAGCCTGTAGTAGCACGTATTTGCCGGCCTGTTCACATTCCATGATTCCAAAGGAAATAAATTTATATATAAAATGGTGATTGGAAGGTTTGATTGATTTGTGTTTTACACCTTGCTTAAATGTATTTCACTTATATGACAGCGGGGTATTCCAACAATAAGTTCATTAGCACAACCATGAAATGTTAAATGTTTTGATACTGTTCTAGTGTTGGAAAGTTAATCTTCCTCCAGTGCTAATTTAAAACAATGTTACATTTTGTAACCATCAAATACCATCCAGCTTTTCAATGCAAGCTGGGATTTCGGGATAAACCACTGACATTACTGACTACCAGGAAGTCGTGATGGGACTCCTCACGAAAAAAAAAACCCACGCAAAAATGCATAAATATGTGAAAATGTGTCATATAGGTGAACATAATTTTTTTTTTTTTTTGCATTGAAATAAGATTAGACTTGCATGTTTCTTTATAGTTTGTTTGATTGGGGTGACTCCAGTATCTTTTTAAAAGAATTGGATTGATCCTGATTTATGACCAAGTAGGCTGTACATACATGTAGGTCTTGGAGATAAGAGGGCTTCAGGTTTTTAAACAAATGGAAATGATGCAATATACTTATACTTTGTTTTTTTCAGTGATTTTAATGATTAGACTATTAACAAATCAAACAAGTTTCTATTTATGAACATGTATATGTTTTTCATTGTACAATTTGTTTCAGGGGTAAAATATAAAATATTTATGTAACTAATTATTGGACTTCAAGTACTCAGACTACAGCCCACTGCTAATTGCTGGACATGAAGGTTTACTTGTCCGGTTCAGTCTACCCGGAGACATTTCTTATAAAACCAACTGATTCAAGACAAGAGGGCAATATAGGTATCAATCTGAAAAAAAATTATCAAAAACTAAGTTGGCTTAGCCTTATTATTTTGTATATAATCTATTTCTATGTATTTAACTGCCAGTCTCTCCCTCTTTGATGTCATTCAGAAGTTTCTTGGCTTTCTTATTGGCTAATATGTTGCAAGGCATCACAATACGACAGTCATCTCCCACAGCCCCCAGCAAACAATAAAAACACTTGGCAGCACGGCTGCCAAAGAGCTCGCCTGTTCTACCAATGAAAGGGAATGCATTCCTTTTGCCTTAAAGGTAAAAATGCAAAATGATTTAATATCCATGCATAAAGCCTGTTAAGAGTAATTAGTATGCACATAATGAGCTGAACAGATAATATCATTCTACTCTCATGTTGTGTGACATTTACATAAAATTTTAGGACAAACAAGCTATTCAATTTGGAGATACAGGTTTAACGCAAATTTAATTGAAAAGCTCGTTAAAGTAATTAATATAAATATAATTAGCTGCCCAGATAATATCCCTATCCTCTCATGTTGTGTGACATTTATTCAAAATTTTAGGAAAATCGGGCAATTCAATTTGGAGTTATGGTGTTTAACGCAAATTTGATTAAAAAGCTCGTTAAAATAATAAATATGCATAAAATTAGCTGAACAAACAACATTCTTCTCCTCTCATAATGTCGAACATTTACCCAAAATTTTAGGAAAATCCATCTATTCAATTTGGATATATAGTGCTTAACGCAAATTGTCCGCCATTTTGTAAAAAACAATATCACGTAATTAGCATATTTAAATTAATATTCAGAGAATTCCATATAATTTTAATCATGTCTTCCTTTCCGGTCAGGCAAACTGTGTATAAAATTTCAGAAAAAATTCCCTCAGTACATTTCATTATAGAAGCCTTTACATGGCTGACGCCGACGCCAGGGCTATGACATAAGCTCTCCTTACTCTGTACAGGCGAGCTAAAAATCTGTTGAGAATTTTGAAGGTTTAAAAAGAATCACGAATTATTAGTAATTCTTAAAATCTTGTTGGGATAAATAGTCTGCTTTTCTTTTGAGCACAGATGTCTTAACTTAAGGGTATACGACTGCATCGATTTCCAAAATTGGTGAGACCGCGTAATGGACAGTGGGTAATGGTTTTCTTTGAGAAAGCGTTCGAGATAAGATCGTTGACTCTTAAATGTTGCAGACCTATATTCAGCTCCGTCCAAACCTCTAAGGATTTGATAAAATTGTTCCAAATACTCATCAAGTTCTTTTGCAGGTATAGTTTCTACTGGCCTGGTTTCGTTGAACTTGCCCCACAACCAGCGTTCCAAAGTGGCTACGGCTTTCACCATGTGCTTGATGGTGCCAATGGTTTTGGAGGCCTTGTTAGCGACTCGGTTCTGGATGTTGCTGCTTGAGAGATGCTCAGGATAGTCAGTGGGGTAAAGCTGCCGGACTGTATCAGGAAGACTAGAAAAATCCTCGCCTGTATCATGCGACGAATCGGCTGATTGGTCATTGTTCAAATCTCTCTGTTCCTCTGAAAGCAAAAAATATAACAAAATTTACTTAACAGCATTCGTTCTGTCAATAATTTTTAGATTATTAAACATATATGATACTAAAGGTTAAAGACTATATAGCAATGTGTATTTGCACTTTAAAGCGATGCTACTTTCTGCAATAAAATGTATATAGGACAAATATGCATCATTTCTTGTGTTGGTGACGCGAATATCCCCGTGAGGCTGCATGCACCAACGAAACCAAATAACCAACCAACCATTTCTTGTGTTGAATTATTCTATCTAATTTCCCAAATGAGCTATATCAATTTTATAATTGGACCTTAAACATTGGGTCATGCTAAGACTACAGTTAAATTCATCCACGCCGCCATGCCTAGGTACTTTTATCACTAAAAAGAGCTCTATAAATATAGACCCATCAAATATGTTTCTTTTATAATGGGTGCCTATGTCACGAGACCTATATAGTCGACTGTTTAAACCTTTGACAGTTGTTATTAAACGTAACACACGTCTAGAGTGTTAGTCGCGTGACGTCATGGACAGGGCTGGCTGCGCCCTAAATGTCAGCTGCGAGTGGTCGTAGGTGGGTGTATATCTATAACCCTAAGGTTATTTTATAAAATGAAGAAACGATAAGTCGATGCCATATTTAAGTATACTTTAATGGAAACTTTTCAAGGGATATAGATAGGGGTTATAGCAGCCGGTAGTATCGCTTTTAAACATAAACAGAAGAGCTCTACTAGATTAATAAACGTAAATGATACTATTAGTTATTGACGTTTTTCGAAGGGTGTACGGTCATAAAAGTCCGTACACCCTGAGGAAAACGTCTATAACGAATTTATTATCCGCCACGCCACAGTAAGAAAATAGATTCTGCGGCCATACGATCTATGTTTGCCGTCCAAGTTACCTCCCCTGACAGCTAGCGCTGCCAAGACAATGCTTGTAGCTTTCAAGGCACGTCGAAAGGGCCGATGACGCTGCAAAAATATGGCCAGCTCAAAGACGTTTTGGTATTTTAGCCTCATTAAAATTGAGCGATTGTAAAGCAGATATGTTTTGAACTAACTCTCTGCCAACCAGAAATCGTTTTCAAAGATACGTTTTATTAAATTCAGAAAATAAGATTTGAAGCGTGGGCGGCCATGTTTGTTTTTATATTACCCGTGAACTCTTGTGACATTCGAAATCTCCCAGGGTGTACGGGGTTTTACCCTGCAAATTGACCAATCAGAACACAACGAATTTGGTTGACGGATAATAATAAAGGTTATCGGCTATAGCAAAGTGTATTTGCACTTAAACGCGATGCTGACCAGAGTCACGTGTCGTCATGAGCAGGGTGGCCGAGCACAAAATGGCGAATATCAGTATTTGTCTTCACAAATCGTTCTCCAAATCAACCGTTTCCTCAAAGGACTAAAGATTGTTGTTTATTTTATTTGGGGTTTAACGTCCTACTCAAGGTATTTCAACGCCCTTTGGCATGACGTCATGAAATTCGGGTAAGTTTTCTTCAAATTGTATTGGTGAAAGAAGTCTTCAGTTTTGTCAAGTATTCCAGACAAGACTGTTTTGTTCTGATTTCTTGTCAGAATTTGTTCGGATTGCCTCAAAAGACGATTCAAACAAAAGCGTTTACGGAACGGAATAATGTGCTGGTTGTATTTTGGAAATATATGTGATTTCGAGGGCCCAGGAGCTGCAGGTAGACGGTTCAGTAAGCATTTGTACATAGTCTCATCGCGACTGACAAAAACGTATGAAATTAACAATTAAACAACATTGCAAAGCATCCCTCCATATCACATTTTGCCACCATCATGTACCATGGAGCTTTTCAACGCAAACTTTGGGATATACCGGCGCCATCTTTATCTTATTAGGAAGGCACGAGACGAGCACTACGTTACGAAAAAAACAGCTGCTTAAAGCGAATATCACTATATTCAACATGGTTCTGGTACGCAAGTCATGGAGGCAAGACGTCGACGGATTTGATCAAAAGGCTAGATCACTCTTCTTTCATTCTCTATCAGTAATAAAAAGTAGTCCCTTGATATAGGGGCGTCAGCTGTATAGTCGCAACACAGATGGAAAGTCAGTACCTTAGAGTTAAACTCTAGAAGTGGGAATGATTCAACCCTCTATTATATTAGAATAAATAAATTATACCCCAAAAAAAACAACAACAAAAAAAAAACACAAAAAAAACGAACACACCTGTAAGCCATTACAATGGTATTATATTGGAAAAAAGAACTCTCTTTTCTTGACAAAGACTTTCTCATCAAAAAGAGTTGTGAAACTGTAATAATTATTGGCATACTTTTGACACTGTACATATTCTTGTTCACTCGGACGTTCACTGTTTTATCTTTAGCACTTCCAGTCTAGACTTAAACGGTATTAAACTGTTTGTCTTACAATATTTCCGTATCACACTGATAAGCCCGCACAGAAAGCAAACTAGCCACGCGGTTTATTATCATAGCCAATCGGTTGCTGGAACCCACAGGTCTGGCTTTACCGTATTCTCAGCTTGAACACTGGAGTTTTACCAACATATATTCTACACCGATAGTCTGTATGGGATATTAAGTACAGTAATTACCGTGTAAATACAACTTAATTAGACGTTGCACGATATACGAAATTGCGAAGCGATGTATGGCATTAACCGGCTTCCATATTCTGATCTACTAAAATTGAATGAAACAATTCACAAAACAAACAAAAACATATGTATATTGTATGGACCATAAAATAAGAGGTTTTGGCGGGAATAAAGCCCCAGATAGCTTAATAATCACAAATTGATCAAACATAATGATGGTGAATGATAAGTATTTGCATGTAAGCCAAACATTTGAACAAATAGAAACAAGCAGATTTAAAGTTCAGAAACGCGACTTACTTAGTCTAGCAGTTGAAATACAGGAACAAGATTTCTTTATTATTATTTTTTTTTTATAATTTTTTTTTTTTTACTTCACTCAAGACAAGAAAGACACAAGAAAGGCCCGGCTTGCAGGCCACACCGAATTCCTCTAGTTCTAAGTAAAACATACACGATAACGCTCTGAACATACTGCTATAACGCAAACTGGTTCTATATGATCTTTTTAACGAAATAAATGTAGCATTTTAAGATGAATTTAAAAGTTGGTTTAAACAAACGCAGGTAAGATATCACATGAAACGGGAGTTCACAACGCGTTATAAGCTTGATTCTGACTAACAGTCAATGTCCAGCTTAATCTAGGATGGCTTTCCATATCTTCTCGAACACATAATGTTATATAAAACCTTTATCTAAAAGAATGAATCTACTAAAACAAAAAGTCATGGCCGCGGAATCCTGTAGTTAACAGAATACAAGGATCATGAGGTCCATTAGGGAAAAAAAATCGATTACGTTTTTATTTTCACTCTGCTTCAGCAAGGTTTTTGAATACATAAAGGCTACTGAGGAGATATTACTGTATAGGCAGAATAGGGGCATTCTGTGGAAGTAACCAACACGGAATGTATTCAAAGATTAAATCAGCGCTTGGCTTTATTTTATAACGTATGTCTAAAGTCATCCCAATGCTTCCCTGTATATCCTTGGGCCGAAAAATGTCTTTGAACCTGTACGATACAATGGAAGTCAATGTGATTTCCATGTAGCCGACTCACCTAACCGATAACATGTATTTACTGTCTTTCGCTTAACCATTTTCTTTTGCGAGTGTAAGCCTTGATGGACTTAGAGAACTCAAGAGATTTTGTGATGGACAAAGGGTACTTGTTCTCCTTGAGAAAGCGCTCCACACAGGATCTATGTACGTTGAAAGTGGACGGACTGAACTCCGTGCCGTCGGGTGCTTTCAGAATTGTGAAGTATTGGGCCAGGAATCCGTCTAACTCCACAGGAGGTATATCTTCAATCTTTCTGGTTTCCTGGCATACATTCCAGAGCCAGCGTTCAAGCGTAGCTACAGCATTCACGATGTGAGCTAAAGTGCCCGCGCTTTTAGATTCCTTATTTGGTACACGTTGTTGAACGTTCGAGAGTCGAATGGGGAATTTTGAATAAAGGGGTTGTTTGAATGAGGCGGCTGTGGTTTTATTTTCATCAATGGTGCGGTCTTGTGGAGTTTTGTATCTTGGTTCAGGGGGGGTCGTCCAGGTGTCAACACGGGTCAAGCTCTGTTTGAAAACTACAAAGGAAATTAAAGAAAACCACGTAAGAACGAAAGCTAATCTAACATATGAAGTTTAAGCTTATATAGCTGATGGTCGACAGGTGAACTTGATCCCGTGAACGGTAAATCGAAGTAGGTTTAGTTTAGGAAGCGCACTCGCTACCTCTAAGTCATGACAGAAGACGTGAATTGATGCAACTGAAAGCAGAATACAACTGTATGCCGGATAACTAGCACAATTGGTTAGTAAAAAAATTAACCTAAACGAACGTTATGAAAAGATTAATAAAACAATACATAATTTGCCTGTGACAGCGAACAAATGTATATCTACAACTTCTAGTGAGAAGCCATATGTTTGTTCATTCACCTCTGATACCATTTTGATAATACACTTAAACAAGGGGATTCTTTCAAACAGGGGACGTTTTTAGAGGTCAATTCAAAACAGAAGTTTAAAGCGAAAATGCATAATAAAATTTTGAATTTTTCGCTAAAAGTGTAATTTTTGATTTTGTAAATTAAGTGAGCGTAATGTATAAATGGTCATTTCAAAACGATAAGTATTAAGATGCATAATGTCCAACAACACGATAACGAAATTTAAAAACCAGGGGACCATCATCATCCGAACACATGGTATCTCTAAATGTAGACAAATAGGGAGATACCATGCGACATTCCATGATTTTTTTTTTTGTTCTAGCCTAGCCTGAAATGATGGGTTTCTATTGGCAGCATACACCCAAAATTGTGGGAGCCAGCCTATCAGCGACGCTCTATCGCACAACAGTCACGTCTACTTGTTTTTATAGGTTGGTTTTTTTTTCAAACATCCTCAGCCTCCAACATTTCATTGAAACCGTCGCCGAGTTACCTGGGCCTACAGCCCGTCTGTGTAAAAAAGCTTAATGGGATTTGGTCATTACAACATGAGACCCCAAGAAATGGAACAGTGACTGGATTTGGATATTATTAAGACTATGAACAGAAAACCTGCTCTTGATCAAGTTTATAAGTTGATTTGGAGCACTACTTTCCGTCATTACTTCTCTCTCGGTCGCCGTATATTCTAGAAAAGGTGTTTACACTTATGTTTAATCTTGTCTTCAAAATCTGCTAATGGCAGTAAATGGCCTCTTTATCAATGAAAATAAATATCTTGAAAACTTAGTTATATATTTATTTTAGGTTTTTAGATTTTAAAAGGGCCATTAACTGCTTAGGTGATAAGCATTACGCGTTTACCATCTAAACACTAAGACAAGCTAATGAAGCTATACAAGAAAAAGTGTTTGAAAGACATGTCTGCTCAATTCCGCAATAACCGCCTTGATCCCGTTTAGAACCTATACAGACCCTGTACAATTTCTAAACCGGGTGTTTAAAATGGAAACAATGACATTTAACCTGTAAACATATACCGCAACCTAAACATAATAAATGGTACGAACGACCACATGCAATACCGTCCTTTTTACATATATACATTTTATTGCAGGAAAGACCTTAGCTTTAATGGATGTGTTATTCATATCGTTTATATTATATCCACAATACTTATCAATTAGATGTCAAATCAAACAAAAACAGAATTAAAATTTCACTTAAAACACAAATCTAAGATGAAACGATTAAAACAAAACAATGCTAAGTAAGAATTACATGTACATGAAAACATGGGTTTATTACACAGGTACAAGACGCTAAGGTATATATAAAGCATATGTGTCAAAGATGTGTCATCCTGCACAGAGAGGT
Organism: Mopalia ciliata; assembly: GCA_034783835.1. Classification (NCBI taxonomy): domain Eukaryota; kingdom Metazoa; phylum Mollusca; class Polyplacophora; order Chitonida; family Mopaliidae; genus Mopalia; species Mopalia ciliata. The sequence continues at coordinate 11,822 of JAVFBW010137403.1, forward strand.
GCATTGGAAAGAGGTCAAATTACGCCAGGCACCAATGGGAGTCTTGGGAAGTTGGCAAGGGAGGTAATTTTATCTTTGCAAAGCGGTCCTCTGACGTCAGAACATTCGTAATAGTGGAGCTTTTATATGTCGTCAAACACATTTTTGTATTGTGACGTTAGTAAAAAGTCCATGAATCTCGACCGTTTTGACGTCAGAGGACCGCATTCAATGGAACATTATGAGACTCCCATTATCTAAAGAAAACGTTGTTTCTCTGAGAAAACCTCCTATCTGGAAATTAGGCTTTTGACAATTGGCAACGCATTAGATTCAAATATAAAAAAGCACATGTAGTGTACAAATTTGCGTATGTTATATTTACAAGATTATATGTAGATCATTTATGTAACAGATGGACAAAAGAGGCGCTCGGGAACTGTCGCTGTTTGAGTTTGAGTTCGGATCTGATGTAAATACCGATCGCTGGAAAGGTTTATCGATGTAGCGCGCCAACCAGTAAGGTAATAATCCACGAATTCCCATACAAAGAATAGAGCCGGGTGTAATACTTGTCAAACACCATCACAGCTCTTGTTTGTTGTTGACAGACGTGGTTTGTAAACGTTATTTGTAAAGGACTATTTATAAAAGATTTTTGATCGGTTGTTTGCTTCTTCAATAGTCCAAAACAACATTCACCGTGTTGTGGCGAGAGAGAAAGGGTTTTAGCTCAGGGTCAATCATTTTACCCTTGCCTCGGCTATTTATACACATATCACATCGGACTGTGTCATATAGGTGATTAATTTATGTAACGTAAGCCGTCATGTTAATTTACCAAATTGACAGCATACAGAGACTCTTAATACATTGTAAATGTTGGTGTTATTTACTTACTCCTTTGATTTTGTCTAAAGGCTGACTAAGATATGCCGAACAACACGTACCTATTTAAACATAAACCCATACTTCGTCACTGATAGAAACAAGTGGTCCTTCCGCTATGATAGTTATTGCTGTCCAATCGATGGCCTTGTTTATCTAGCCTTTGGAAATATATTTATTTTACTGAGACCTGGACTATGAATTAGTTGTCATTGAAATAGGCTGTTGTCAGGAGTTATTTGAATTCAGTCAAACAAAGTAGATAACTGGATTAGATGCGCAGTTTATGTAAATTAGCTGAACTACATTATTTAACAAACATTTACTACCGAGAAGATAGTCTGCCCGCTATGCATATAAGCATAACAGTTGGAATAGTTAGAACGTGGGCGTGTACTAAAGACTCCATGGCTTGAGCTTAGCAGTCCATTAGGGGATTATTTCATATTTAACAGCTTTGATGATTTCTTATTTCAGGACAATTTTTTTAATTTTTAACAAACTAATCTGCAACGTGTACACAT
>JAVFBW010137414.1:0-13211 GCA_034783835.1 Mopalia ciliata
AGGTGGAAGCTACATACCAAGTTTGAAGTTAATCAGTGAATTTGTTTTCAAGTTAGCGTGTTCACAAGCATTTGTGAGGGACGGACGAACGGAAGCATGGATGGACAGAAGGACCGACACCGAGTAGCATTTTTAACATACATATTCACTGATTTAATGGTGTTTAAGTGTATTTCACTGAAATGACTGCAATGTAATAAAAAAGAACCCTAAAATGTGAAAGGTTTTGTCGGAACATTAATCTTCCTATACGGCAAAGGAAAGACGTAAGATTGGCAATCCTTCAACAGAGTGCTATAACCAATGCAGGTTTAAACATAAACCTGGGAGATCAGCAAATGTGGAAGAATTATAACCTCCATAACAATTTTAAAGAAACTGAAATAATTTTTCAATTGCAGAATCATAATTTCTACTTCAGCTGAGTAATTCATACCATAAATTTTTTTTAGCTTCTCATCAGAATTTAAATTTAACTTTTTAAACTTTTTGTTTAAATAATAACATAGCAAAAGATAGTTTTAATTGAGTAAGATTAAGACATGCAGTCAACGTATAGTAATTTATATTACAGTTTTGTCAGATCATTCCTTACCGAGGTGTCCATAATAAGGATGCCTGGCAAATCGCTTATACCAGCTTGTTTGTTCCTCCTCGTGTTCAGGGGCAAGGGCGGCAAATTGTGAGGTATTAAACTGGTGGAAATGTGCCCACACATCATCTACTGGACGAAGAAACAAAATATCTGTGTCCACGTAGAGTATAGAGTCGACAGATTTGAGCAACATCTGATGCAAATAGAATACATGAAGTGATCAATAACAATTTTTTTAGTGTAGAATAAAAATAAACATGTGATACAATACAGTAAGTTTATTTTGAATGGACAGCTTAGCATTTGTTAAGTAAATAACGATAGTTACATCATACTCAACATTTAAAAATATAACAAAAACAAAAGTGCAATATTTCATTTTAAAGTGAAACTTTGTTAAAACATCTTTATTACAAAAAAGTAAGCAAACTACACTGGAATCTTATGCTGTACTTAAGGTTATTTCACACAGCTTGTCAGCCCAATGGCTGGTAAGAGAACAAAGTCACAGGAAAGTGCCAACAAACAAAAACAAGGCAGGACAATAGCAAGACGAAATATAAAGACATCCCATCAGCTATGTGCGGCGCATAGTTTAAGAGCACAAGGACAAGAACAAGTCCTGCAGGTCACAAACAATATGTCCTGGGGCCTGTTTCTTAAAGCCCAATTAAATTTATTCTTCTCTTAGATGACATCACGCCATTTCGAAGGTACTATCTCTCACCTGGTATTAGCAATTTTATCTGGTGTTAGCGACTAATCGTCTTTCGAGCGATTGTCCCCTGCCAAAAACAAAGACCCTTCTCAACCTTCTCTAAAGATCCAAAAGTTAATGAATTTTAAATAACATTGAACTTACAGGTATAAATAATCTTTGGGATGCACATGGTTTAAAAAGTTTCTTCCACTCGGCAGCATTCTGTCCGGCAGGGAAAGTGATAGAGTAAATATTGAACTCATACTTAAGCTGGAAACCTTCAGGCCAAAATGTCAGCTGAAAAATAAAATGTTGAACACATAAACTACAAATACGTTTACAATGATTCCTACCTTACCTCAATTATATTGGTATTTTTCTGTTCAGTCATGAACACGTGTCATACACAGTACCAAATCAACAGAAATATGATATATAGAGATTATATGTACAGTGCGCGATACGTGACGATATATCAGCTCGAGTTGTCTCAGGTCGGACTGCAGTAACAATCGAGCTGGAAGAGCGAGATTGATACGAAGTCCAACCTGAGACAACGAGAGCTGATATAACGACACGTAACACACACTATACATATAATCTGTTTATCATATACCTTCAATGTTTCTTGAAAAAAAATCGATTTTTGGGACAAATTTGACTAACTTTCAGCGAGGATCGCTTGACAGAGGCAAAGTACTACTTATGTGCTATTTAGTCCGAGATTTAAAATAATCCAATGTTTAATTGTGACATCGTATAATAAAACAGTCTGTTTGATTACCCTTTTTTAAAACCCATAAAACTAAAAGTATGATTATATAATTTCAGTATTTAAAAAACAGTTAGACTGTTTGAAAGTGAAATTTAAAAAAGAACGCAAGTTTGTTTACATCAGAATCATATTACTGCGCAACGGGAAACCCCAATGACTGAACTGTCCGAGCACGTGAATTTTTTCTATAAAATTACGCACCCCAGAAAAACATTCAAGAAAACATTGTTCAATTTTAAACACTAACTAGCGGCTTTATTTTGTTTAATTATAATGTAACAATAACATAAATGGAAGAAATTGTCCGCTTGCCAAGTGTTCATCTGCTACGCACGGTCGAGGGATTCCCCCAGTCATGTTAGGGGGCGCTGTCATATAGAACGTAAACATTGAAAAATAGTCCCGTTTCAGACCGTACGTATATGAACCATCTGATACGGATAAATATACGATGCCTTTGTATCTGTGTGGTGAGACTCATAGGTATATGATAAAAGTATATAAAGTTCATTCGCAAAAGAAGTGTCGGTCGTAAGCTGAATAGTGCTCCAGATATCGACTCTTGCGTACATGTACACCATTTCAATACAAAGCAATTTGTGATTTGTTGTAATTATACCTAAACATTTTTTTCCTCTCGTGTACTCTTTTTATGGAATTCTGTCCAGAATACTTTCGATAATTTTTACAATAAACTAGTCTTGTGGGAACAGAATGAACTCAACTTTTTTCTTATTATTTTTTTTGTGGTAAAAATGAAGATATCTACAGGACTGGATTAACAAGCACGCGCAACAAGCCCGTGCTGATTGTATTCAGGAAAAGGAGGCACCACAGTGATACAGAAAAAAAAATCCTTTCCATTTTCTTTTATGTTTTGTTTCATTTTGAAAAACCAAATGCGATTTTATGGTTTATTATTGTTTATATTTTGATTTACCAAAATATTTAAGTGTTTAAGGCTTCTTTCGGACTTAATCCGACCCTGGAGAGTTAGGTGCACGATTCGCTTTTCACGCACTTTCTCGCGTTACTTGTCTGCAAACGTAGGGCTATTAAATCGAATGTGTAGTGAACAATCTGTTAGATAAGTCAATTTTGTATTTGTTTTCAAAAGCTTTTAGGTCATAAAGCTGACTAACAACAAGATAACCTCAAGATGACATGAAGATGTACTATTGGCTTTTTTATCATTTATCCTAATTTTATGTTTAGAATAGAATTTAAATAGTTTTCCAATACGAATCTAAAGACCCCAAAAGCTGGGCATCACAAGCATGAATATACTAATTTCCCCTTCCCCTCTGTGACGGCCTAACTAGTGCAATTTTACTTATTCTTACTGATTTATGTAATTCTTGGGAGTAATCAAGAAACGAAGGGCAGGGAACCTGTTTAAATCCTTAACATGTTTAATAATAGCTCGTCTAGATGTATTTGTCAAGTCTATAATCACTCTTAAATCAATCAAAATGTGTTTATCTTTAAAATAAGGTCAGGAACCCCTAGTTTTGTTTGCTCTGATGTCTTCTGCTATTAAATAATTTCTGGCCTCTCTTGGATGATTACCGTAAAATGATCAATATTTCTTCCGGTTGTTTCATATTTATTTTCGAACAGCTACAAAAGTCAGACAGTAAAAAAAAATATTTGAGCTAATTATAAGTTAAAAATGTAATAAGTTTAAGAATGTAACAAGGTTCGTGTCAGAATGGTTTCTTTTCAAATTGCACTAGCCAACTTTGAGATACATATGTAGGTTTGGTATCGTGGATCTATTAAAGGGCACCACTATAAATTAATGTCCTAATTATTATTATCCGGGCGTTTTCTGATTATTGGATTCAACATTAATCCGATGAGTTTTGTTTACAACCTTAGAAAAATGGAACCTTTTAAATTTCTTCAGCGATGGCTTTGGCGGAACCCTCTATGATTCGCTATAGATTCTACAGAAACTGTTCCAAGTATTTCTCCCTTTCTTCTTATATCTAAGAACTGATTGTTGTCGCAATGGTTCCATATAGCACTATACTTTTTTGTACAGAGCCATTATTTCAAGTGTAGTCCATCAAATGAGGTAAACGTAAAGCAATTGTTGAATTCTCATCATGAAAAATGATCCAATAGACCATTTGTGATCAGCGTCATTTTGAAAATCATTGACATTGCTCTGAAAAATTCGCTTAAAAATTATAGAGACGTCATACCCGTGGAATGATCTACAGTATGATGCATAACAACCCCCAAACAATCAACTCGAATTTACAGTATTTTCGTTATTTTGGTATAACGTTTTCTTAGTTTGAACTGCTTCTAGTTCAGAAAATTTTGCAGGTTGAAACCGTACTGGTATAGACGGACGGGTGGATGAATGGTTTTGGTTGCCGGCATTTACTGCTGGCGATTCGGTGTCTAACTCTAAGGGTCGGGGGTTCGAGGATTCCCGAACGGGTTTCAACTTGCAAAATTTTCTGAACTAGAATTTGTTCAAACTAAGAAAATGTTTTCCAAAATGATTAAAAATATTGTTAATATTCACTATCAAATAGACACTAAAATCATTCAACTCGAATTTAGTTTTATTGGTTACCAAAATAAGAGTTTTCTAAGTTGCTGTTAAAGAGGAATTTATGTTAAATGACCAACTGACATTGCTTTATATTTTAGGGCTCGCGGCGGTATCTCAGTGGTAGCGAGTGCGCTTCCTAAACTGAGCCTGCTTCGATTTACCGTCCACGGGATCGAGTCCGCCTGTCAGGTATATGAGCGAGTCACATGTTGTGGTTCCGGCAAATGCGGTGGTGGTAATAAGACTGTGTGAAGTGGACAATCCGTCGTCATATAAGTGAAATGCCCTTGAGTACGATATATACTTTGTATGGGGAAAACTGACCTTCTGACCACATGGCTTTCCCTGCCAGAAACCAATCCATTTCGCCTCGGGCCTCCTACCAGTGCGTCACATAAAACAGGGACAATCACGCAATGTACAACTCCCAAAACACTTATAAAAAATATGCCAGCGGGAAAAACTTAACTGTTATAAAATAAAGATTTTGAATTACGACTGTTGGTTTTCTTAATTTACTTTCCGCCATTAGCAGACGTTTTCTGAATTGCAGTATTAACCCATCTATGGAAGCTGTTGTCTAGTCTATGCCACTATAAATATTGACAGTGGGGTCATTCAGTGTATGTAGCCTAATGGCCGATTGGGGGCGTTCCGCAGCACTGTTTGGGACGTCCTCAACTGACCAGTCTGTCGATAAAGCACAAGTTGTAGATTTTAATAATTGCTATATTGCTTACAAGAAACTCCCTTTGACCACCTGCATTGGGATTATATCTAACCAACACGTATGTTATCAGATATTGGTGCTCAAAGGTAAACAAAATGAGCCATAAACCATTAGTTCAAAGGGACCGCCATCATTATTAGGGGGTATTTTTCTCGAGGACTTACCTACATGTTATTTAGTTATTTAAAACGGATAACCCAGATTTATCTAAGGTATAATATACGAGGCTGATAAAATTAATACTTGGAGTCTCTTGAATGCGATCTAGGTGAAGTCCTTGTCAACTTGAATCTATCACTAAAACTGTCCACCTTCAAAGAGTTTTCCCTGAGAAGAACTGAATAATTTAACACCTCGCCTGTCGACAGTTTCCGTGCTGAGAAGACCAACCTGTCAATCTGAATTTCATGATACCTATTTAATCGAAACATTTGACATCCTGAGGTGTGTGAAAAACATGTGTTAACTCATTACCACACTAACGAGCGTTCATAATTCACAAATACGCGGGCTTAATCATGGAACGTCCATTCTCAAAGAACTTAACGATAGTAGTTGAACTGACATTCCAAGCTAAATTTTACTTGACTATTGAGCTATATCTAAGGCGATATTGAGAATATAAATAAATGTTGTAGGGCGGAGATGAATCCTATAGTATATTAGAAGATGTTATACACTCCTATAGGATTTCGAATATCCTATAGGGTCCTTAACAAAGATCATTTAGGATCTTATAGTTTCCTTTAAGATTCCAAGGAATAATCCGAATGGATTGGACAAAATCCCATAGGATCCTATAGGATCGCAAAGTTGCCGATGACAAGCGTTGCTCTGAGCATGTGTCTTATTACGGACTTGACAATGTGTGAAATTTCGAGGAAATCAGAAGTGAAGCTCAAGCAATATATGTTTACAAATTTCACCTATTATAATCACATGTAACTTAACCCCGTCACACTAGATATTTTCTATACGCTACATGTTTAACGCCTTTTCTTACGATATAGTGTTGTTGGAAACTTCAATGCCGATAATTTGCTTAAATGTATATTAATACAGTGTGCCTGTTTTCGTTTGTTTGGCCTGCATACAGTTAAGATCAAAGGCCTCAACTTGGGGCAAGTGGTTACAGCTGTAATGACTTGCCCCGACCAATTTCCCTCCATGTAACAATTTGTCCCACAGCTTTTGATATTTTTCTCCACGACCACGATTTGTTTTTGAACAGTTTGAAAGATGGTGAGGTCTTACAAAACGTAAGACGGCTAGAGGGAACAATAATTACAATACAATAATGTAAACAGCATCCTAAAGAGTCAATGGAAAGCACGAAAATGTTCGCAAAGTTTCCGATGACAAATGTCAGTCTATTATATAGGCTTACTAGTTTATTAGATAATCGTATGCAATGATAAAATGAGTTTAAAGGATCAGACAATCGACAAATAAAACTGCTCCAAATTTAAGAATTATATGGTGGTAGTGTCAAGCTATATTATTTGTGTCCCCATAACATTCACTTTTATTCAATAATAGCAAAATATTTCATAATAAAGGTTCGTCAATTGTGTCGCTTTTAGTTAATGTTTATTGATTAATTGCTTATACTATGGGATACTGTCTGAAGGCCCCGTCATAAAACGTCCATAAAACTGAAACAAGACACTGTATAATTTCCATTATATGCATTCGTTTTTTTATGTTTAGACGTTGTTTTAATTTTTTTTTTAACCATTTTTCAGATAGGCCTACATTTGAGAATGCATCAGCCGTACCGTAGCAATGTCAGGCTAGGGCAAAATGTGACGACAAACTACATAAAACCACTCCAAGTTTTCGGTTCAATTATAAAAAATACTGGTGGACTACATATTGCAGGCTTCGAAAATATATCATGGGCTTTCCACGCGAATAATAACAGCAAGTTCCCTTTAGCGAGGGCAGATACCGAAATGGTTGGCGCCGATGTGTTTTCCTTGTGCTGAGGCAGACCACGTGCGCTCTGTTGACAAGGGTCAAGACTCAGTCCTAGGCTTCAACCGAACAAATGTTGTTGGCTTGTCAATAATTTATCTGAAGTTTACGATCGACATAAATTTCAGTGCAATGCTATCGATAGGATACAACTGGAGTAACCACTGTTCAGAAGCCAAACCGTACTGTTTCAAAGAACGGTGTGAAGCAGGTCGGAGACATTACGTCGGCAGAAAGGAGCACTTTGGTTAACTTCAAGCAACTGCTAGCTTTAAACAAATATTCTTCTTCTCGAGGGTTTACCAGTGTGAACATTTTATCAATGGTGGTCCACCTGGGTGCATTATTGGTGCCGATCAGTCCGGAGAGAAGACGTTTCTCGTCTTAAGGCTTATAAGATATTTCATACAAGTTACGAATTGCACTAAGGAAATCCGGCGCTTATAACATGGTACTGACGACTCACATTATAGATGTCATTGACATGTGTCGTGAAAATGGAATAATCATCGTCACTTTTCCTCCACAATGCCATAAGCTCCAAGTGGACAGACATGTTTATGGATTATCCAAGACGTTTTTCAACGCCAGTTGTGATGTGTTTATGAAAAAATGCTGGAAAAACAAAGACCATCTATGATTTACCTGGTGTTGTTTCTAAAGCACTATCGAGGGACATCGCTCCGAGTAATATCCAGAATGGTTTCCTTGGGAGTGGAATCTATCCGCATTCATTTGATCAATTTTAACCGCCGAATATTCCATGTCAAGTTGTGTAATAGATCGCTCAATGAAGCAAACGCAGGTGAATTCTAAGTACATGTCTAGAAACGAAAAGGACATCCATAACAAAGAACCAGTGCCAGAGACCAGTGTTATGACTGCAGTAGAACTAACCGCTCTGTGCGGTTATAACCTCTAGTTTCTTTTGTTGTCATTTAACTCTTTTGCTGCATGTATTTTTTATTTATTTTTTTTGCGTTCTGGTGTGTCCATCAATGTTGCGATGTGCTATTGTAGTTTTTCTTTGACTTGCTTTTCTGAATGGTCTCCGCATCACCGATGTCATCCCTCCTGGCGGAACTTAACCGGCAGATCTATCATTTGAACCAAGTGATTTGGAATCGACATTCGGTATTTCCCTTTATTTTTCAAAAGAAAGTGAAACGGAAGCTGAATTATTATCAATATGGACACAAGTCAATGTGGAGCCAAATGATGGTCTTTCAAGTTACAGACTTATCGACTTAACAAATGGTGGTCTTTCGAGTTACAGACTTATCGACTTAACAAATGATGGTCTTTCAAGTTACAGACTTATCGACTTAACAAATGATTGTCTTGCTTTGTTATCATAATGTTAACGATACTTTAACCGAAGAAAAAAAAGATAAACATGAAAGAAAAAAAATTGTGTGATCGAACTATCGACGAATGCATTGCTATACGCGCTATCCGGAACCGATATAGATTAATGTTGTGAGTTGTCTTTTACACACTGCTGACTTTCTTAGCGGTGTGTTTTTACCAATTTTAATGCTTTTATCCAATTGGCACAAATGTTATCATAAAATGTAAAGACATTCGCCTAGATCAATCGGTGAGATTTGAGATAAGTTTGTAATTAAAATCGGAAAATGACGTTTGTCACTTTTGTTATCTTTGACCCGAAATGACGTCACATCTATTGAGCTCGCGCAAAACGCAGTAAAGGGTTTGTGCTCATGGAGTAAATCTGTGTTTAACGATATGCACAAAAAAAACCTGAAGTCGAAAATTCTTGATAACGTGAAACATTTAACCTATCATATCTATGACAATAATGAGGTAGTCTTTACCAATGTATCAAATTGTTAATCGCTTGGTTTCAGAGCTATTCATTATACCGATTTTAAGTTTTTACTATATTTAAGAAATGAAAGAAAATCAAAATGGCGGTAAAATGACGTCGATATATAAAATTATCTCGACATGAGTGGCCAGTGATTTAGTTTCTGGGTATATAAGCATTTTAGTTATGTCTTATTTAGTTTAGGAAAAGATCAGAGAGAAGAAGAAGAAGAGTCTTATCAATTTCAAAATGTCTTCCAAGAAAAATTTAAAAGCCATAATAAAAGAAAACTGAACATGAACACAAAGGGAGTGTTCCGAAGAAAAAGCTAAAAACGTGGTCAACCGGTATCCTAGCAGATTGCTATTGCTTAGTATGTAAAGTCACGAAGGTACAAATGAATGATTGGGGTAATGAAAATAACCCATGGGATAGTCAAAACGCCGATTAAACACACATGATATGTAATGATACGCAGTCGTATTGTCATGAACTTTCTTCTCTATCCCACCCTCTTGTTAAAGATTCTCATACAACAACAACAACAACAACGTAAACTCTACAGACAATCTGTTCAAGAAAGTACGTACGTGTGACATTCGTATATATACAGGACAAAACTGGTACGGAATCGTTTTAAAACTTATTATCTGCTTGGCGGAGAAATGGGCATATAAACTAGAAAGGCGAAGAGTGAGAGTATTGACCAGCCGTTTTTGAAATCGAAAAAAGACAAATATTCAAAATGATAAGAGTGAATATCAGCACATAACAAAAGGTAAGCCAATTCGAGCTAGATGTAAGCAGAGATGGGCATACAGTGGGCGTCCGCGCACGTACCTTCTGTTCATAGTCACTGACAGAAAAAGGGATTAACTATTATACTGAGCTATCTGACATAAAAAAAAAGCAGAAGAACAACGATCAATCAGTTGATGTTGTTTTTGTCTTGTAATCACAAAAGTTTCCTTTTAGATCAATCAGAGTAAATTAGCAAAAAGTCAACAAGAGTATGATTTTTATGATAATGATATTTACTGGTGACAAGTAAACTGGTACAAGCGTACAAGATTTTTGTGTTAAGCTCAGTCGTCACCCGATTGAGCAATGGCGGCTCACAGCAGCATGGCCATTTTGAAAATCTCCCAGAATGCATTTGCGCCAGACCTAGTTCCCCACGATTCACATTTTTATGCTCAACTTATTTTCCTCCCTTTGTTAACCATTATACTATTACAAATTTTGATAATATAAACAAATAATTTAGCTATTTTTCCTTACAAGTAGACAACGTAAATTATATGAAGGTAAATTTTCTCGGAAAATTTGCTATTTAGAATTACTTGACTGCTGCTTGTTAACAGCTGAATAGAAATCCGAGCGAAAAGTCGACAACGACAATTTCTCCGTAGACACTTTATTCGCTATTTAGCATTGCTACTTTCGCGCTAGATTGAATCTTAATAGGAAACTTCTCCAAAAAGAAAATGTTCAATTTCTCCTTAGACAGTATATTCCAATTCTAGCGAGAGGTTCTTAACGATACTAGGTTTCAGAGAAGACAATATAATTTAGCATTGCTAGTTTCGGGCTTATTTCCACCTAAATAGGAACTTCTCAAAATAGTCAAAGACGATATTCCATTTCTCCGTAGACAGTATTTTTGCTATATTTAGCATTGCTAGTTTCTAAATATCAATCCTAGCGAGAAGTCCACATCCATACTCGATTTCTCCGTAGACAATATTTTTGCTATTTAGCATTGCTAGTTAACCTGCGTCTTAAAGCAATCTGGAAGAGAATTCCACAGCGATACTCATTTTCTCAGAAGACAAGGTATCTGATATTAGACATTTCTATAGTTTACCGCTGGTTTGCATCTAAATAGTAATCTCCACATCGCATTGCTTGTTTTGCACTAACATGTACTAAATATAAATCCTAGTTAGGATTCGACGATTCTATTATTTTTGTAGACAGTAGTGTTAAAATATATTTTACATCACTGTCAACACTGATTATTTGCTAGGAACGCTATTTAGCTGCTAACTACTGAAATATAGCAATACTATTTAGCTTGTTTAATGTGTACATGAACATAGCTATCACTTCGAACTATTTGCTAGGAATGCTATCTATAGTTGCAGGCTAGCTAAAATGTAGCAATCCTATTAAGCATATACATTGTCTACTGTGAAAACAACTGTAAAGGCGGACTATATACTAGGAACACCATTTAGCTGCTAACAAGCGCAAATGTGGCAATGTTATTTAGCTGATATATTGCCTACTAAGACGGGTAACTGCCACAGCAGATTTATTGCTTTGAAGCCTCCTAAATGTAAATGAATGGAATTTCCTATACGACAACAATATTTACCATTGTTGATTTTGAAATATTGATTGATTGATTCATTTATTCATTGGTTGATCTTTAACGCAGTGCTAAATTGGAGAATGTCCCTGCTATTTAGACGCTGTTCTGCTACAATATAGCATGATTGCTACAGCGGTAAAGTTGTTAAAAGCCATTCTTAATGCACTAAATGCATTTTCTCTCTACACAAGGAACTATCACATGCGTCTGTCTTTCTGTCTGTCTGTCTGTGTCCGTCCGTCCGTCCGTCCGTCTGTCTGTCCGTTTTTAGATTAATATGAATTATATGAAATACTCCATAATAAACGTATAATGTACATTTCGAAGGGAAATATAGTACGAATGTACACGGATCTTAGCACAATTGACCAGATTATCTGATGTTGGATGGTTTGCTGGTTGACTTCACGCATGCATGGATGGATTTTTATCATCCAATCATGGATTTTTCTCAATCCATCAATTGTGTCAACCGACGTATATAAGATTTTATGGCGCATTGTATTAACATTTTCGTACCTGACTGCATTCGATGTGTACATTATCTGTTTATGATGGAGTATTTGTCGCCCCTTGGCCACATTTATAAAAGTAAAATACCTGTCAAATGATATACACTTCCACTAGTGAGTTTTGGAATTTTGCACTCAATACTGAGTAGGCCTACTTGCGATGTAAATTAAAATAAGTCCAATTTTTTTAACCTGAGCCAACCCACTTGTAGAAACTATTGCCGGTATTATCATACATACATAAATTAATTTATGATCAATAAGTAGGTCTAATACATACACAAATCTTGTTCTATTGTTAGAGCAATATTTATAATAATTTATTGATGTCAACATTTTTCTTTTATATAGGAAGGACGCATACCTCTGTGGTTCTATTAGTATAGAGTGAGCAATTCAGGTATTTCTGCTATTACATAATAGCGAAGGGTTGTGCGTTATTAAGTAGTGCGGTGTGGAGGAACGTTTATTACTTATTCAGTTGTCTCTTGTTGTGGAGCTAGTGACTCTCACAGCAATACATGATAAGTAAAGGTTCTTCTTCATTCAGTAATAAGATTCTGGGAGTTGACTGTTGAATAGAGAAAGGGAACACAAGTCTTATATACTGGTACGGAGAATGGTTGAGTAAACGCTTTAGACATGTGTTGATGGGTTGAATTGATTTCAATGCATGACGTGGTATAGACAGTACAAATGTTTGAAAGACATGTTATGCAATGACTGTGACGTTGAAAAAAATTAGCCAATACGTTAATATTTCAACAAAAGTAACTGTTGGCGTCATAAAGAGGAAAGAGCATTACATGAGCATTATTTCCTTAAGGATACTCTAACCCCTCCTCAGCTAAAAATTTGCGATTTTTTTATTATTGCACTTTCCAAAAGTTAAGATTGTGATCTTTATCCCAGAGCAGACCCCATAAAAAAAATTGAATTTGAAGACAGTTAATTTTGATGATAAAACTTGACTACATTTTTTACAACAGGGGTGTTTTGACAATCAATTCAATACAGGTAGCTACATAAAATTACTACATAAATACGTGAGAGGCATTATTTTCAATTACTACATAATAACGTGAGAGGAGGCATTTTGCCTCCTCTCACGTTATTATGTAGTAATTGAAAATAATGCCTCT
>JAVFBW010137425.1:0-13211 GCA_034783835.1 Mopalia ciliata
CTGACCTGTCTATATCAACTCCCATTCACACACTTTATCAGTGAGTATTTTACTGACATCTTTACATCAACTCAAATTCACACACTTCAATATTTGAGAATAATTCATTTTCCAAGTCTCATGTTTTAAGAGTGACTTTAAGAATAAATCCGGTACAAAATTCACATGCAACTTGTGTAGGCTTGGCTTTTAAAAAATGTAAAGCAATTCCCTCCACTATTACGCTGTAATTGCATGTTAAGTCAGTTTGAAAACCTGTTGCTTAATAAATCACCTTTATCAAGTTTGGGTTTGAAAATGACTTATTTTTAGTTTTTTGTTGTATTGTTAATTGTAGTCGTAACTGGGGTTACTGTTTGGAGGATGAGCCTTCATCACATGACTTTGAGTTCCCCGTGTTACCTCCCGGGACAATGTACGATGCAGACCATCAGTGTACACTACAATACGGTCCTGATGCAACTGTCTGTGATGGCATTGAGGTAGGTGAAGTACATTCAGGATTAAGAGGCTCCCACTGATATGATTGGTAGTCACTCCTGAGGAGTCTCAACCAATGGGAGACTCACAATGTTAGCAAGGGGAAGTAATTTCATCCTTGAAAAGAGGGGCCTCTTTCGTCAGAACATTTCTGGGGCTTTCAACTGACTGCAGACATTTACATGTAGCCATTGATTGTTTGTTTGTTTGTTTCTTTGATTGGGGTTTAACATCCTACTGAAGAGTATTTCACTTATATGACAACAGAGTGTCCACTTCACACTGTTCCTTGCCTAATAATAGTGGACAACCTGGAGTAAAACTCGTAAAAACCAACCCCGCAATCGTGTGATTTCCTCATATACCTGATGATTGACAGACTGACTCCCATCCTGTGAAAGGTAAATTGGAGCAGGGTTTAGTTAGTGCACAGGGTAAACAGTAAGCCATGGCCGCGGGTCTCATTCATACATTGAGATGTTATTAACTATGCACAAGATCTTAATTTGTACTTTTGAAATCTGAGGACTGCCCACAACAGCCCCATATTTACATTTCTAGCCTTTTATTTGCGATGATTTAAATTGAAATTTTAAAAAATCAACATCTCAACTAACTTGGATGATCGTAGGGTCTGATTCCTGGACGGGTTTCAACCTGCAAAATTTTCTGAACTAGAATCTGTTCAAACTAAGAAAGTGTTATTCCAAAATAACACAAATATTGTTAATCTTCTCTTTCTAAAAGACACAAAAATTTCAAAACGATGAAAATATGGGGGAATCCCCTCTACAGTCTTTTTACTATGGCAAATTACATCCTGTAATGCTCTTGGGCTGAACAAGTGGTATGTGGCTTGTGTAAAGGTCACTGGTGCTGATCAAAAAGTTTTTACTGACATTGCTAATTCCCTGGACATTTTCTCACGCTGCTAAGGACTGCACTATAGTACAGGATCCTATGATTTATAGACTCTAGATATGTCCGGCTATTATTGATTTCTGAACACTATTCATAGCAACATGACAAACTAGAAAAAAAAAAAAAAAAAATAGAATAAAAGAAAAAATAAATTTACAAAATTGCTACATGTATGTTGATCAAGGGGTAGCCGTGTTAGTCTGTTATAATAAGAATAATAACACAAGGTGGCACCTTTAAGGCTAACTTAGTTTATAGGATACAAGCTTTCACAGATAGTGAATATCTGCTTCATCATTCGAGTACTGGATCCTTTGATGGCAATATTCGGAGTTACATTTATCCATACAACATGTATGTTGTTGCTTGATTTCTTCTCAAAGTGAACAATATATTTAATAAACCACTCTTAAGTAACTGCTTGCTCAGTTTTTAAAGTGTAATTTTTTTTATCTTAATTTTTAGAATGTCTGTGATACTTTGTGGTGTAGAGTAGAGAATGGGTGTTCTACAAAGCTCGAAGCTGCTGTTGAAGGAACACTTTGTGGAGAAAATAGAGTGAGTGTCAAATTTTATTGATATAGGGCCAACAGTTGGCATCAAATGCCTGTCAATTAAAAAAAATTCTATCTAAAAATAAGAAATTATTCAATTTTCATATTTTTTTGAAGAAAATTAATAATATAATTTAATTTTTGTTGATGATTTCTAACAGTCTGAATAGGTATTTGTGTCATGAAATCACAATTGATGTTTGGTATGCCTTGAACTATGTGTTTTTTCTTCTCTGTCTCATTTCAGTGGTGTATGAATGGTGTATGCCAGATGATTGGTGATCGCCCTGAGGCCATCAACGGAGAGTGGGGTGTGTGGGGTGGGTGGGGTGACTGTTCCAGAACATGTGGTGCAGGCGTGTGTTATTCTCAGCGGCATTGTGATAACCCACCGTTAGTGTCAAGTATTATTCTTACCCTTATATGATATGGTCCTATATGGCTGGACTGGTCACATGTTTCAGTCCCCAAGCGTACATCTGGTATATCAGGGACTCCAACAATGTGATTCGGACAATTGTTAAGTTTGGGTCTAATCACAATTTTATTCTGCATTTATTAGTTATATATTGTAAGAAGTAGACAATTTGTCCCAGCTGGCAAAAGAGCTGAGTTTGAAATCTCTACATTAAAAATACTTGAAAGGATATGGGAAATAAGCAAAAAGTGTTAATATTGGGTTGGAATATTTGAACTTCTGGTATGGTAAACTTTAATATTAATGATCATTTTAGATTTCTTCTGCAAGTTACCATATGTCTAAAAATTAAATGATTTTGAAATTTACTTTTCATATTACTAATTTAAATTAATTGACTTGTTAATTTTCATCCTCAAGAGTTTGTCAGATTTGGCTATTCTCCACTCAGCAGTAATCCATAATGTGACTTATTTTAGACCCTCTAATGGTGGTAAATACTGCATTGGTGAGAGAAAGCGTTATAGGATGTGTAATACTGAGGTTAGTCCAACTTACATCTATAACACTAAGGTACATTGGTCAGAATTTAATCGGCAGTTCTCCACTTGTGTGTATTTTAAAATATTTCGGTGACTTCATCGTTATTCTCACACCACAGCGTAGCTGAAATACCGCTAATGTGGTGTAAAACTCTAAGCAATCAATCAATGAATCATCGTTGTTCAGTTGATGGACTGGTGGGCTACTCTAATAACCCTTTCCTGAAAGAGGTGGCTTTATGAGGTTTTTCTCGGTTTTCCACCTTATTTATGCAAGGCACAAGGTGAAGAGGATACTAGTAGATCATCTATTTATAAGTGATTTATAAATCAATCGATGTGCTAAACACTTACAATACAAAGCTGTCATATTAGTGGATACTTACATTAAAAAGGAACACGTGTTAAGTTTTTGGTCTGTTGTAATTAGTGGTAAAGTGTAAATCTAATTGTGTTAAATTATAACAAACAATTATGTTTCAGTTAATAGATATCACACCAATTAAGCTTTACCCACCAAGAGTTGTGACGTAGCTGTATGGGGTTTATACAATAACGTCTTCCCCATATGCTAGGTCATCAAGGTTCTGACCAATCTAGTGCATTAAACTTTTCACATTTTTTAACCGATTTTTATTTTTATAAATTAAATATCAAAAGCCAAAACAACATTTCAATTGTAGGAAACATGTTTTTAAGACTTGTTTCTTCAGATGAAAATAAGTTTTTTCTTAAGCTTGTGGATATTTAATCCAACAAAGTTATAAGACTAATAACTAATTTCCATTGCTTTTTTTACTTTTCATTGCCCATATTAACATGAAGTATTTGACTTCATTGTAGACTTTAATTCACCACATGTAGTTTTGTCGTATTATGGATCGTGTTTGTATATTTTTCAGCCCTGTTCTGAAAAGGCTGTGAATTTCCGCCAGTATCAGTGTTCTGAGTTTGATAAAGTACCTTACAAAAAGAAATATTACCAGTGGGAGCCAGTCTCTTCCCCAAGTGAGTAAAAATACCCTCTAGAAACTTATTAAAATAATACTTTCCATCACCCAGCAGCACGCCTCTGTCTAATGGCGGTTTGTTTGATAAGTAGCAATACTGTCTATACTTATCACTGGAAGATTAACTTTCCAAGAATATTAAAACATCTCACACTTTATGATTGTGCTATAGATACTGTCCGTTATTGTTGGAATAAATGAAATGCAAAATGATGTAAAACACCAATCAAACAATCAAACAATTAATCAATGGATAAATGTGTGGAGTCTTGTAAAAGCCCCACAAATGTTGACCAAAGAAGCCCCTCTGAAGATAAAATTACTTCCAAGGTTTTCTTAAATTTGGGTTTATCAACAGGTGATATAAACAGTGAGTATGGGTTTTTAGCTAGTGTGTCGACAGTGTATTCTAACTGTGAGTGTGCTACACTAACACAACAGTTAGTGTTTAGTCGTGTTTTGAAATGAATGTTCCTCTCGTGTTACATGTAACTAAATACAGTTTGCATACTTGATATATTCTGCTCTTTGCAAGAGGTCTACTAAATGGCGATTCCAACCAGTGTTCTTACAAAGTGTGTTCAACCTGAAATGAGTAGGCCTATGTAGAGGGATTAGAAACTTTGCTACTCTTCAAATCATCGAAACCATGAATGTGTTACTCGGCTAGCTCGTTCCAAACGACACCTTGGGTGGGATGGTCAAACATATGAAGTCTGCTCGGTAGCTAGGCCAAGCTGACCCTAACTGACACTCCATATGCTGCCCTTGCCTATACAGGGCAGACTTAATATGTTTGACCAACACGCCCAATATGTTGTTTGGAATGAGCTAACTGGGTAACACATACACAGTTTACTGAATCGAAGGCTAGAGGCATTTCAAATCCCTTTACATACTCATGCCCGGTTCAACAAAACTCATATCCGAGGCTTCTGGTTTGAGGTGTGCTGTCCTATACTTTAACACAGATCAAACACCTCAGATCAGAAGGCCTTATATTTGTGTAATTTCTAGTAAGATTTCTCCCAGCAGATGTTGTTGAGTTAGATTGAAGACACTGAATGCAACTGTCTTTTGTTCCCAATTAATATTAGCCAATAGTTTTGGTTATTTTCAGATACTCCATGTCAGCTCCACTGCAAACCTAAGGATAATTATTTCTCGGTTCTCCTGAAGGACATAGTGACTGACGGCACTTCTTGTTCTCAGACTGGCCGCCATATGTGTATTGGAGGAAGATGCCGGGTAATGACGATTCTGTTTCAAGTCTGCTTTTTTCTTTTAAGTTACCACTCTTGTCGATTGGCTCTCAGGACTAAGAAATAAAAAGGAGCTAATCGGTGTGGTGATTATCATGTCTTGTCATGGTTTCTTGACAGCAAGGCCTTAGGCAGACAACCATCCACCCGAGGGAGCGGGTGGGCCATGGCCATGCAGAATACTCCCTCAACGTTAAACACCAATCAAACAAACAAACCCATCCACCCACCCAAATGGACACCCTGAAGTGAACAATTACCTCATTTGGACAACCTGTTTTAAGAAACTTAAACATGCAGGAGATAGGAAAACTATCCAAATTGGACACCAAGTTATATGAAACGTTAAGCAAAATGACCGTTTTGGACGCCCTTTTTCTGATTCCTGGCTAAGCCCCTGGTTGGCAGTGAACTCTAGGGTGGTTTCCTTCTCCCATCCGTTGGGCTGGCAATCTGTCATATTAGTTGCATTAACCTTAAGAATGGTGGTACTTACAAACATACAAACAAAGTGACCTGTAGTGTCATCGTACAAACATATTGACCTGTAGTGTCATTGTACAAACAAATTGACCTGTAGTGTCCTCGTTTGTTGCCTGTGGTATCAATTATGGTTTCCTTCACACATGGGCTGGCACGTCATATGATTGAAATAACATGCTTTAAGTATGAATTTAAACCCCAGTCAAACAAGTAAGCCAGTTTGCTTCATTCTGATTGGTCACGAACAAGTCAAGGCCTGTGACCAGCATGTCAGACTTATCATCCTACTTCGATGTATGCCAACGGCTGTGGCTTAGCAAGTGCGCTTACTAAAGCCTACTTCAATGTACCATTCACAGGAGTGAGCCTGGCTGTTGACCCTCAGGTATATGAGTGAGTCACATGATATGGCTCCAACAAGTTCTGTGTCAGGTTTTACGAGGTTTCATCTCGGTTTTCCACCATAATAAGGCAAGGAACAGTGTGAAGTGGACAATCCGTTGTCACATAAGTGAAATACCCTTGAGTACGACGTTAAACCACAATCAAACAAACAAACAAATACTTTGATGTTACCACAGGCCTCCCGATAGATCTCGGGTATATGAAGAAGCCATACAATTTGGTGTGGCTATCGCTGCAGTTATGTATCAAACTCATTTATTAAAGCCATCTATATGTAACAATCCTGATAAGCCTTTCTAGAATAATGATAACTCTCCAATGAAATGACACTCAGTATGAGGTTGAACACAAAAAACAGTAAACATAATTTGTTTTTGTTCTCAGCATGTAGGATGTGACTGGGTACTGGACTCTAGAGCTGAGGAGGATCGCTGTGGAGTCTGCCATGGAGATGGATCAGGCTGCCTCATGGTTAAACAGCAGTTCAAAGATAAACAGGGAAATGGTCAGTATATTGTCTTGTAAGAAATAGAAAATACAAGCCTACTTTTGGGCAGTGTGTTCTGGTCTATACTGCCCCGTGAGGGAGCGGTTGGGCCATGGCCCTGCAGAATACTCCCTCGGCTTCCTCGGTCGATCGTAAGAGGCGAGAAAAGAGGTTGCTTTCTGTTGCCCTGGTGTTCGCAGAGCTAAAGGGTAACAGGAAGCAGATTTGTTTGTGATGATCTGTATTTGTATCTGTCGTCATATAAGTGAAATACCCTTGAGTACGACGTTAAACACCAATCAAACAAATAAACAAACCTGGACTATACTAGTGAAAGAATGCAGTCTCATCCATGGGTTAGCGTGGTGGAAGCGACTGTGTATGTGGATCATGTCATGCGGGAAGCTGCGAAATCAGGAATTAGGTGCACAGTTGGCTTTTCTCGCATTTTCTAGCGTTAGTTGTCATGTGAAGGCAGTCAGCCAACATGTTATCTTCAACATCACGTAATGTTTTGCCAAGAAAAAATAAAGCCTATAGCACACCTTGATGTTATTCATTCAGTTTACCCGTGATCACCCCCAGGTTGAGTTATTTCTCAATAAAGTGCCAAGATCAATCTACGAGCTGTGTGTGACATTATTCTATAACGTCAGTCAGTGTTAATGATAATGTTTGCCTAAAAGGATATTAATGAAGAATAGCTTTATTTAAAGACCACAAACTCATTTGCATTAAAAACAATTTATTGTTCCCCAAGGCCCTTTATTCAACAATTAAATCATTTATTACATCAATTAATAACATAAGAATGCAAATTTAAAACAAAAATATAAAAAAAACTAACAGAAAATATAACAGTAACTTTTACACTGATGTAAAATAATACCACGCTAATAGTGTACAAGTTATCAAAACAATACTATATGAATATCTTGAACAGAACATAGATGTAGAGCATTCAATATTTTATAACAGACGTAGATATTGCAAACTAAACTGTGCCACATTTTTGTCTCACATTTTAACTTGAAGATAAAACAAATAATATCTGCTATCACACTGAACATTTGAGAACCTGCCCTGTTATCAGAGGTAGTGCCAAGGATCTATGGAAAAGCTTCGTTAGTGGCATCCAGCATTGTAAAGTTAATATAACAAAAACAATTAACATCTTGGGGTACATTAAGGTTCTGTGCTGATTTTGTATCTTGTGATTGTATCTTTTATTGTAATTATATTCAGAATTTTATCTTCCTGTATCAAGGTTATGTTGAGGCCAACGTTATACCAGCGGGTGCTAGGAACATCCGAGTCGAGGAGGTTGCCGAGGCGAATAATTACCTGGCCTTGCGTAGTGACAGGGGAGACTACTACCTTAACGGAAATTGGTTTATACAGTGGAGTGGGGATTACGAGGTGGCTGGTACAGTGGTCCAGTATCGCAGTATCGGCAACAAGGAGAGCTTTGAGGCACCAGGACCTTTAACGGAACCACTTCATATTATGGTAAATCTATAAAATAGCCACGATAGTTTCTGATAACAAGATAGCTAGCAGTGATTTGATGTTTTTTTATGGTAGAGCAAGTGTCAGTCATAAGAAAAGTGTAATATTGACTTCCAGAAATTGGCAATTATAGTTTTGCCGCTTGGAAATTTAACAGTTTTAAGTAAGAATTTCGAATTTGTCACCAACATATAGTTTGAATACCTAACTTTTTATCCAAGTGATAAACAAAATTGGTTCATTTTGAGTCTATGCGGTCAAGCAAGATCTTAAGTACGTTAAACACCAATCAACTAATCAATAAATTATGAGATTTAGAGTAGAGATAATAATTTCTGAATGAATTAAGACTGTTTTACACAAAACTGGATATGCTTTCTTTGTTTCCAGTTGTTATTTCAGTCTGACAACCCCGGGATAGTGTTTGAGTACACTGTACCCAATGAAAATGCAACCGATTCTGAACGGAGGCCAGAGTTCCATTGGGAGTTCACAGATTTCTCACATTGTACAGTGTCCTGTGGAGGAGGTTAGTACTAAAGGGAGCAACATAGGATAGATGGCAGCTTCCTGTGCTCATCTTTCTATTGCAAGGGTCAACTGCATAAGATAAGACTTCCTCAATACTTATGCAGACGTGGCAAAAAACAGGAAACAAACAGCCAATCAGAACGTAGTTTACACATCAAAGTCGACAAGCACTAAGCCACTGTCAATTAACCTCCCATCTTATTGAGTGCAGTAAAGAGATGTTTTTCTAAAGTAGCTGTTGTAGACTCTAGTTAACTCAAGTTTTTCCATCTATGGAGGCAAGGTAGGAAAGGAAGAGAGGCTTAATGCGACGATCTTATTTTCTGCCTTGCTTAGATCCTATTGAATTGAGGGAACTTGTTGGCATGTCATCAAGGTTTCCCCCACCAATGCAACCTGAGTGAAATAATAGAAAGTTATGATCAGACAACTACAGATTCCATTACCTTTATGAAACCGGCTCTTTTGGGGTATTTGGAGAATACATGGATGTTACACTCTTGCACGAAGATTTGTCCATTATTGACATAAATAATCATTACAATGAGGAAGTGTATCATTGTTCATTTTTTTTTACAAGCTTAATCTCCAATCATTGACAGGTAATAATGGTAACTTTATTCTGACTCCAACAAAAGGAATATTTGGAAGAGCTTTTGTCAAACCTTGACTAACAAGAGAGAAAAATTGGCAAATCAGGGAAGGGAATGTAGGTTAACCTCTCTGCCTATTTGTAGCACATGTCTTACTGTGACGCTTCAGTAGACCTGACTTAAAGTTTGTATAAAAAGTTTCAAGGCAATGCACTGATCTAGTTTCAGTTTCACATAATTTTGTTGAAGTTTGCAAAGTAATGGTCATTTGAGAAAAATCACTTTTTCAAACTTTCTTATAAGTTGGTAAATCAACATATCCTTCCTAAATATAGATTACTCCTTACTGCATTTATCATTCCCAGGCTCCCAGCGTTCCTATGTTGTGTGTATGGAAAGAGAAGCGGGCCATGTTGATGATCGATACTGTAACATGTCCACCAAACAGGATGATATGTCCAGATCCTGTAATATTCATCAGTGTCCTGCAAGGTAAGTTATGGAAGGGGATAGCCAGCATAAATCTGTGCTGATGCCATGTAATTTATGGAAGGGGATAGCCAACATAAAATCTGTGCTGGAGGTATTTAAGTTATGGAAGGGGATAGCCAACAAATCTGTGATTATGTTATGGAGGGGATAGCCAACATAAATCTGTGTCGATGTTATGGAAGGGGGTAGCCAAAATAAAATCTGTGTTGATGCTATTTAAGTTATGGAGGGGATAGCCAACATAAATCTGTGTCGATGTTTTGGAAGGGGATAGCCAACATAAATCAGTGCTGATGCTGTGTAAGTTATGGAAGTGGATAGCCAACATAAATCTGTGCTGATGTTATGTAAGTTATGGAAGGGACAGCCATCATAAATCTGTGCTGATGCTATGTAAGTTATGGAAGGGGTTAGCCAACATAAATCTGTACTGATGCCATGGCATTATCAGTAATTTTAGATGCATGTTATACAGCAATAGATTAAGGTGCCAGAGTCTTTGAAACAAAAATTCTAACCCAATAACAAAAGAATAGAAAATGATTGTGAACAAATGAAACTTAGACCAACAAACTCTGAAAAAAAAACGCTTTCAGCAGTTAAACCCTTTGCTCCACACGGGTGCTCTTTAAATAATATTGAAGAAATACTTTGGGGAATACACAAATAGTGCCGTAAAGTACTGAAATATAGTGATAAAAACTGAGATTGATTCATTTCGGGGTTACACTTGTTGTGTATCATACAAAACCGATCAGTGGAACTCAAGGACTTCGGGAAAATACAGTGAAATAACTTTGTGACTATTAATGGTAGTTTGCTTATTTTGATCAAGGAACCGTGTTAATTAGATGATGTGGCTGTGGCTTTTTGGTTTGCTTATCTGAAAACTACTCCCACTTCCATGTTTCATCTATGGTTTGAGTCTGCCTGTCGACTATCAGATGAAACACACGATATGGTTCCTGCTATTGTTAGGGTTGTTTTTAAAAGGTTTTCCACCGTATTTAATCAAGGAACCGTGTTAATTAGATGATTTTTTTGCATATTAGTTAAATACCTTTGAGTCTGGGTTTAAATCCCAAACAAACAAACAAATCCTTACTTTGAACTCAGTTAGCCAGTATTGATTGTCTTGGTTTAGTTTCAAATAAGTATCCGTCTATTACAGTGAGGGGCTGGAGGTTGATACTAAAATACTAAATTTGATATTTTTGCCTGTAATTGTGACTGACTTACTTTATAATAATTATGCTAAAATATTAAATTTTCAAATTCAAAACTGAGAATTGTAGGGTTCTTTAAACATATTGACTAAACAGTTTTGTGGAATCGGGGCCTGGTGCTCTCTGATATGTGTTTGCAAACTGTATTTTGTCAATGTCTTGCCTTTTTTGTTTTTGTCAGTGACATCACAGGTGGTTTGTTTTACCAGTGTGTCTTTACTTAACACTACATTATGGAAATGCTTCACATCTTGCTTGTCAAGTGTCAATTAATGTTGGAATACACTGCCGTCAGTTAAGTGAAATACCCTAAAGCACAGCGTAAAACACCAATCATTCCTTTACCATTGAAAAACCTTTATGTATGTAAAGGACCCTTGCAATAGAAAGATGAGCACAGGAAGCTGCCATCTATCCTATGTTGCTCCCTTTAGTACTAACATACACTGCAATCATCAAACAAACAAATCAATCTTTAACATAGTTTGCACTAGAACCTGCACCAACTATGAGTATCATGTCATTCTGAAAATAAGAAATCAGAGTTAATATGAATGGTTGTATGTATCAGGTGGTGGCTTGGTCCATGGCAGCACTGTTCAGCGACCTGTGGTGTTAATGGTATTCGGCGCCGTACTGTGATCTGTGTCCGGAGCCTGGGGCCTGATGAACAGATCGCTCTGGAAGACACCGCCTGTGTGGGGCATGAGAAACCAGCTACTGTAGAACCCTGTCGGCAAAAACCTTCCTGTCCAGAGTATGGGAAATGGGTGGTTGGAGACTGGGAAAATGTAATTGATACCTGCAGATATTTGCTTACGCTGTTCATTTATTTATATGTTGAGTTGATTAATTTGACTCTGGTCTACTGATATTTTCAGTTGAGATTTAAAATCATACTTAGGTTTATTTCACTCATATGGTTGATAGTTGAATCAGTCACAAGAGTAGAGTAAATTCATTCCACTTGGTACCCTCTACTATAGGATTACATTTACTTGAATTTGCTGGGTGTTAAAATATCCTGCTCAACACTTTCACTAATATGGGAACTGCAGGAGCTCAGGTTAATTTGAAAATAAATATCTGTCATAATCAGACAATAAGAATAACCCAAACTGTAAAACACATTTGTGTGTAGTTTCTTGATAAAAATATAATATTTTAGTATCCCTGTGTCAGTGCGCCCTACAAGAAAGATTCCCAACCGTTACCCGGATAAAAGCTGTAAGCCTTTGTAACCCAGCTAATTAGGTCACTTGCTCGGATAATCTGTGGTCTAAATCCGTGTGGAGGAAAGTAAGCCTTTGTAACCCAGCTAATTGGGTCACTTGCTCGGATAATCTGTTGTTTAAATCCGGGTGGAGGAAAGTAAGCCTTTGTAACCCAGCTAATTAGGTCACTTGCTCAGATAATCTGTGGTCTAAATCCGTGTGGAGGAAAGTTAGCCTTTTTAACCCAGCTAATTAGGTCACTTGCTCGGATAATCTGTGGTCTAAATCCGGGTGGAGGAAAGTAAGCCTTTGTAACCCAGCTAATTAGGTCACTTGCTCGGATAATCTGTGGTCTAAATCCGGGTGGAGGAAAGCAAACTTTTTTCTTATAACATAAAAGATAATAATTATAAACAATTATTAGTTAATATAGAAGAGTGGTATCAAACATGTTAATATCTGGCACATGAAATGGCTTTTTGGTATTAATTTAATATATCTGGTACACCTAAACTCTTTCACAGTAGTTTTTCAACAGAATTAAACAGAATGGTTTTGAAATTCTCCGAGGAAAGGTCAGCCTGAATAATGAAGAACAAACCCATAAAAAGCTGAAAACTTGACAATATCAATTGTATAAGTGTTTATGTTTTTTTAGAATCACTAGCTGGACCCTTTTTTTTCTCATCTTTTATAGACTTGTAATGGAAACCCTTGTGCTTACCATTATCGTCGTGTGGATTGCAATCGCCCCAAGGCCGGGTGCAACCCTAAAACTAAACCCAAGGTTAAACAGCAGTGTGGTAACATCACATGTGGAGTCTGGGAGGCGGGACTCTGGTCACAGGTAAGCTAGAAGTTCAACCCTCTTCATTGCAATTTTCTCACCTTGCAGACGGACTGTTTGGTTTGTTTGTTTGATTGGTGTTTTAACGTCGTGCCTGAGGGTATTTCACTTATATGACAATGGATTATCCACTTCACACTGTACACAGCCTTATTATGGTGGAAAACCGGGAGGAAACCTCGTAAAAACCACCCCTGCGATTGCCGGAGCCACAACATGTGACTCGCTCATATGCCT
>JAVFBW010137436.1:0-13211 GCA_034783835.1 Mopalia ciliata
CTACATGGTAACGCACAAACGTTCCTTATTATGTACTAATAAATGATAACTCAGCTGCTCTTACTATACTACTGACGTCAGTTCCGCTTTTTAAATTAAATAATTAACGGTTATACTAATTCGATTGCAAGTACGATACAGATGTTCGTCTTTGAAAATGTACAATAAAAATAATAAATTTAGGTCGAATAACAGCTGTCCTTCCAGGGATAGACCACTGATTTTCGACATAAACTTGATTGTAAGTGCAATAGAGATGCTAGAACTTCCACATGGCGTGACGTCATCTTTCTCAATAACCCTCAACATGGCGACGCATCTTTTTCAATTCTGTATGCTCTGCGGTGAAAACCATGACTAAACCGTGGAATCATATAATGGGACCAGTTGCTCGAAAAACTATTAGTCTGTAACGCCAGATTAAATCGCTAATAGCGGATTAGAGATAGAACCTCAACATGAGATAACTCTAGTATAGATTATATTTTGAAATGTTCATCAATTCTGACGATGATTGTACTTGTGGTTTGAGCAACAAAACGCATTTGGTACTATATAAAACATAACGTATGAATCCGACTTGGTGCAAGTTATGCGGCGTGTAATATTATTGTCTTCGTCAAAACATAGTCTCGCTTGAGCCAGCCTCTTGTCGCCTTAACTCTGAAAACGCGGCAAGATCCCATGGTCGAAGTTAACGCGAGAAGAGCCTGGTTCACGCGAGACTTTTCTATACCGAGATGTATATGCGGATATATATATGTATACGACAAGAGCTGTGCATGTGGCGTTCTGACATGGATGTTTGCATTCTAAAATATAATCGATTCTACTGCTCGTCGGGACATTGACTAATAGATACACCTGGGCCATCTTCTTTTGTACTTTTCTTATTTAATTGTACGTGGCAAATGTCGCCCCAAATATTCGCGGAAATTATTGTACGATGGCCTGCCATACTAAGTCTCGTCCACTATAGAAACTCTCGCGAGAATACGTTTTGGATGTTTTATTGATCGTGATGGAATCCCCATGAACTGTTTCGCAATCATAAACGCTTGGTGATTCTGTTTACGGAATGTTATATCAGATGTGTCTGATTTAGAACCATAGCTGCGGTTGTAAAATTCTATTACAGAGTGATGTCACATTAATGCAATATGTACAAAGTAAAAGATTCAAAACACAATCTAAACCGATATAATTTTTGCATTAGTTGGGTGTTACGTTTTACGTATTAAATGTTATATTACTCATATGACGACATGCCAGCCAAATAGATTTTACCCTCTACAGGCAGCATACGAAGATCAACAAGACACAATGCAAAAACATCACAAATTACAGAATATTTTCTTGCTGTTCCTTAGCTCCTAAAATACCTGAACAACATGGAGATCACTCGCGACTTCATGCGGATCTGCATATGTATATATTTTAAATAAGGAAGAGAGAAAAATTTACTTGCCTCCACCGGGAATCGAACCCGGGACCTTTAGGTTACAGGCCCAACACTCCACCGACTGAGCTACAGAGGCTCCCGGCAAAGTGAGTCCCGAATTTTTACCCAGTGAAGACGGCGATTTTCCCCCTTCATAAAGCACGGAAACAGGGACGCTAAATTAGCGTCTTTTTTGATCTAGATATTACTCACAATTGGTTTTTGCTTGAGTAAATCCGAAAGCCTGGTTCTGGCATATTTATTTTAAAATATGTAAGTAAATCCTTAAGTCTACAGCCTAACGAAAAGTTCGGATGTAAGTTCAAACCGCACCACTTACCATTTATACTCCTGCTTGACAAAGCGTCAGCAGAAGCTGGTCAGAATTTTGACCAGCTTTTTTCAGGTCGAAACTTATCATCGACCAGAAAACAGACCAACTTTTTTATGGTCGGAGGCGACCATGTTTTTCTGGTCGTTACAACCAGATTCTTCTAGCAGTGTGTTTATTTTTTAAAAAGTCACAGGTCAGTGACATGTTGCCGAACAACTGCTGCGTTCGAAACAGTATTAAATAAATCACAATCTACAAAAGCAATTTAACGGTTAGACTACAGTCACTGCACAATGAACATTAAACCGATTATTTATTTTAATCGCATCAAAATCTACTTTCCTGCTTAATTGAAGATTGGCGCCGTACAACAGGTGAAGTAAATGGCACTACGTCACGGGAACAATCTATAACAAGTTAAGACAATCACTATGTGTGACATGTGATTCCATAATGGTCTGTGTTTTGTCTGCAAATTATTCCACCACATGCAGTGATTCCCTTCACTGTCTGTGTTTGGTCTGACATGTGATTCCATCACTGTCTGTGTTTGGTCTGACATGTGATTCCATCACTGTCTGTGTTTGGTCTGACATGTGTTTCCACCACGGTCTGTTTTTGGTCTGACATGTGATTCCATCACTGTCTGTGTTTGGTCTGACATGTGATTCCCTTGCTGTCTGTGTTTGGTCTGACATGTGATTCCACCACGGCCTGTGTTTGGTCTGACATTTAATTCCATCACTGTCTGTGTTTGGTCTGACATGTCATTTCATCACTGTCTGTGTTTGGTTTGACATGTGATACACCAGTCTGTGTTTGGTCTGACATGTGATTCCATCACTGTCTGTGTTTGGTCTGACATGTGATTCCATCACTGTTTGTGTTTGGTCCGACATGTGATTCCGTCACGGTCTGTGTTTGGTCTGACATGTGATTCCATCACTGTCTGTGTTTGGCCTGACATGGGATTCCGTCACTGTCTGTGTTTGGTCTGACATGTGATTGTGTTTCACTGAATTTTGAACCTAGCCTGGATATCTCTGTGAGAAGATTAATACCGGATCTATACCCATCAAAGTCTTTTCGTTAATTATCCAATCGAGGACAAGAATTCCGTGTTTTACACCTTGGAACTGTGATCTAAGGATTTGCCGTATACCGCGAAGAAGTTGCAGATTGTCACAACAGACCGGTTTTTAAAACTCAGACACACTTGGACAACTATAAGGCAGGTTTATAAGCTGATCCATTGGATACTATATAAATGTAAGTTAATTTATATAAGCCTCATATGTTCATTGTCTTTTACCTTCAATTGTATTTCTTAAAGAATTTCTGCCATTGAATACTATACTGTATATCACTGCTTTTGTTGTTGTTATTTTACAATAAATATTGTATATAAATAAAATCGCTGATCGTTTCCCTTCTATTTGGTTTCTATCGTAACAGTCTTACATGTTATTACGTCGAAATCCTTATTTGGGTAGACATGTAATAGCACCACTGCCTATTTGGGTAGATAAGTGATTGCGTGACGGGTTTGTTTTTTTGGCCAGACGTGACACAGTTTAATGATAAATACTATTTTTTATGACATTAAAGCACTGACTCAAAGCTTTGTCACTTGAGTTTGTCGGCTGTAGGATAACACTTGTCTCTAGTGGCTTGTCGCTACACCTCATGCCACACGTACGTCACTGATTCCGTCACAGCGAGTTTCAATCACTTCACACACATATACATACCGGTATATATGATGTCTTGGAGTTGAAAACAGCTTTGTCAACATTAATTATGAAACAACTAGGAATAAAGACAAATTCTACAGCTCAAGTTTAAATACAAATATTTGTAAACGACATTTTTTGGTTGGGCATAGGGTAGGTAAAACGGCGATTCCAGCACACTGGTCCCAGAGCTACACAGTTACAGTACCTTCACGCCTCGCACATTTACAACATTGCGTGGAAGTGTGTAACTATAGCAAACACACTCCGTAGCTGCAACGTTGTTGTATACTAAAAGTATAATGGTAACGTTGCACAGTAACCAAATAACAACGTTACTGCAACATATTTATACACAGAAATTTGGGTGTTAGTTTGTACCAGTTGATACAACGTTATTGTAACGTTGTCAAAACGTCACAGGAAAACGTTGTGGTTTAACGTTGTAACAACATAAAGCGACTTAGGTGTGAATTGGTAGAACGAAACAGAAACGTAGTAGCTACGCTGTAATATTGTTGTTGCATAATGCAACGTTTTCGCTCTACATTGTTATTATGTTGTACAAAACGCAACAACAATATTACAACGTGGCTATTACGTTTCTGTTTCGTTGCCGTGTGGTTGTATTCTAAGGTTGTGGCAACATAACTGGTAGTCCACAAAATTCCGTTGCAACAACGTAGCACCGTACTAACACGACCAAATCAAAACGTTGTCGCGACGTTGATGGCTTCCTGGGGCATACCGCGTGTACTGTAACTTCAATGAAATTTGTAAGCTGATAAAAGGTTTAAAGCTATTAAAAGTGTGAGTTTAACTCCATATCTCTGTGTTTTTCTCCCAAATAATGTTTAATATTCCACTCCTTCAAAAACAATGTCATCCTAAATAATGATGTATTTTTATTTTATGTTATATTTTATTATATACATTTGCATGCCTCCACCGGGATAGAAAATCGGGTCTCTATAAATCATTATATAAATTTATTCCTTGGCTATAACGCTGTTGTTAAAGGACCTAATAGATATCTGTGATACCTGTGAATGATTAATTAAGAAAATGTCGAATGCATGCTGAAGAGCTGCGTGTACTCAGATTATAGGCAGTTACGCTGAAAGTGACTAACATTTGCGCGTGACTCTTTTCTAAATGATGATTTCTCAGGGCTTCTTAAAGCTCGTGATCAATATTCACGCGCCAACATGGCGACGAAGATCCACGCGCTAGACGCCAAGGAGTCGCGCGCTTGGTCGCCGTCACGTGCCTCATCAAATAATCTCAAGTGATTAGTTAGTATAACAGAAATATGACCGCAGTAAAGAGAAAGTTGCTGCAGCGTAAAGTTCACAAAAGCATGAATTATTCCTCGCTAAATCGTGATGACCTCGAATTCAAAGCAAGCCTGCATATGTCCTGCACTTCAGTCTAATCCAGTCTCCGATTACAAGGCGCCAAAATGAAGCATATTGTCTCCACAACTGACACTTTGATCCGAACACAAGTATGTCGGCTCTATAGTGTTCAGCCAAGTGGGCGATACAGCCGAGATAAACTGAAAGTATCAATGAATTTCTGATAACAAATATACAAAGTTAAACAACTAACATCCAAAAAATTATTAAAAGTATAAATGGAAAATAGTGCACGGAAAAACGGTATTTACAATACCCCAATGTCACAATTATTCATTACCATTTTTTTTTCGACTTAAATAATTTTGTCTCAGTTTTTGGGATAAAATTATAGGGTATTTAACACTTTGGGATTGAATAAAAGGGTATTAAACAATTTGGGGTAGAACTATAGGGTATTTAACGAATTGGGGTATAATGGTATTGCAGGATAGAACTTTAGAACACTATAAAGCGTACGAGTAACTTCCAATAAAGTTTTAAAATTAGAAATGGAAAATAGTGGCGAGAAGGGAAAAATACGTCCAACATTCACATTTTAATAATTAGAAGAAAAAAATTTAAAACCTAACATTTTTGTCTCAGTTTGTGTCAATGTAGAATAAGGAGGTATTCAACAGTTTGGGGTAGGATAATGGGGTATTTAACAACTTGGGATAGAATAACATCGAACGTTTTTTAATAGAATAATGGAAGACAAAGCGTATACGGGGTAACATCCATGTCTGAAAATTATGAATAGAAAATAGTGTCTATAAGGGTATTTAACAACTGAGGGTAGATAGAATACTAGAGTATTTAACAATTCGGGGTCGAATAATAGCGTATTTAATAATTTGAGGTACAATAATAGGTTATTTAATAATTTGGGGTAAAATATTAGGGAGCATGCCTAACAATTTGATGGTAGAATTATATAAGGTATTTGACAACTTGGCGTAGAAAAATATGGTATTAAAGAATTTGAGGTAGAAAAATACAGGGTTTTTTTAATTTTGGGGAAGAATAATATCGAGCGTTTTTTTAAATAGAATTATGGAAGACGTATGCAGTGTAACATCGAACAAAGTCTGAAAGGTTTGATAGAATTATACGGTATTTAACAATTTGGGATAGAATAATAGGGTATTACAGAATTAAGGGGAGAAAAATTGGGTATTTAACAACTTGGGGTAGAATAACATCGAACGTTTTTGAATAGCATTATGGAAGACAAAGGCATATGCGGGGGTAACACCCAACAAAGTCGGAAAATGATAATGCAAAATAGTGGCACGAAGCTAGGGAAAAAACGTCCGAATTGCACATTTTATAATATTCAAAGGTTTAAAATTTGATATATTTTTGTCAAAGTTTTGGATGGAGCTATAGGGTATTTAACAATTTGAGGTAGAAAAATCAAGAGTTAAATTCAACTACGTTTGATTCAGCGCTCATTTAATTAACTTTGTCTGATCGGATTGGACCCTTATGTATATAAGACGAAAACCCGTCAGTTGTTAGATATATGAGTTAAAGGTAACAGTTGAAACCTCAATTCGATGATCTGCTGTAAATGATATACCTTTATACTGTTTTACGACATGTATGCGTTATATATTAACTTAAAACACAATGTAGTATTTTGAATTGAAAGAATTGTAAAAAAGGCACGAATCCCCCCCCAAAACACGCACATTTTAGACGATTGATTTTTTACCCGTTGCGCCTTTCTAGTGTTGCTTTGCTGGTCAAACTAACGATGCATATTAATGCGGTTAAATCCCCCTCACAAACAAAAATAATAGGGAAGTTTAATGGTTAGCGAATGACTCACAGAAGGAAGAGCTTAAAATTTGGACTTCCGCCATTTCATTGCCCTTTTCTTTTTTTTAAACCAAGTAAGGAAGCCTATAACGACCATATTGACAAAATGTTGGGGATTATATTTTGCATATCACTCTTTTAACGGTCAACATGATTCGAACTTGTGCGATCCATTGGAAAAAATTACAATTCTCATAACAGTTCCTGCACGGGCCACGACATATGGTTTGTTATTTTGGGGAAAACTGGGAAACTGGAAATAGTGAGCCAAAAACAAGGTTTCCCTAAATTTTCTTACTTGGTGCTTGCTCAAGTCATGTGACTGAATAACTTTCATTGCTGCTAAAACCCATCAAGCAAACTATTGTCTTTCTTTTGAATATTATATGTATACGCGATAACATAAACAAGATCGCATAAACATGATAGCATAACCAAAATAGCATAAACAATCTTCTATGCAGTGAATTAAGAATGGCCAGTATTAGCCACCGTATATTGTTTTGCCCACAAACCAGACTCCATCATCCTGCGTCTCCAGTGTTATCTTTGAAGAGAGTCCAAAAAGGCGAGCAGACAAAACAAAGTCATTACTGTCCATTTAATGCCACTTCCGCGTATTTACCGTACCGCGATGCGCGCTGATCTCACGAATGCATCGCGGGCGTCTGCAAGTCGGACGCGCCTAATTGTAACTTGGCGCGCCGTGCAGACATGGCGCGATGCAAACAGCTTCTAAACATGCGATTTGGACATTTATAAACAAATTCATACACTGCGTGCAAGATAATGCATGTTGCTAATATCCTGTAGCTTGTCTTACTCATAGACCCTGAGAGTTTTACACGTATTATACACAATAGCCTGTCTGGATTAGATCTATATAGGTCCTACTTCTACGCCGTACAAATGATTCGCCATGCACGGCGCCGTCTGTACTGGTTAATACCCCCAAAATAGCCCAATTATGTATTTATTGAAAGCGCTTAATTAATATTTACACAAAGTAGATAATGCAGTTTGTATAATCTGCTCATACATTTATGGGTTTATGCCCAATCGTATAAAAGTCAAATGAGATTGAAAGCGATATTGCACGCATGCACGCAGAATATGTTTTTGCATCTATTTATTTACTTCTAGGTGCATGTTAAATGAATTTGTTTTTCGGAGGTAGGTAAGTTAAAGTGGGTTATAACACTTTTCATTGTTTAGAATTATAATGATATTGCGTTGTATGACCTTCCTTTAATGCGTGTTCCTTTTTTAAAAGCTATATATAGGTGAAGCATGATATAACTTTTCGATTCGTTTTATCTGGTTGATTGCTTGATTGCTTGATTGGTGTTTTAAGCCGTGCCCAAGGGTATTTCCCTTGTTTTATAGAGTTTATATAATGCTGGAAAGTTAATTTTACTTCATCGCTAACCTCCAAACAAACTGCCCT
The DNA here is from genome assembly GCA_034783835.1 of Mopalia ciliata. Classification (NCBI taxonomy): domain Eukaryota; kingdom Metazoa; phylum Mollusca; class Polyplacophora; order Chitonida; family Mopaliidae; genus Mopalia; species Mopalia ciliata. The sequence goes on from JAVFBW010137436.1 coordinate 8,180, forward strand.
AAGATAGTGGGCTGTTTTATTTGGGGGTTGGGGGCTTTTGTTTGTTTGTAAACAGCTTGTTTGTTTATTACAGTGTTTGCGACTAGTCGAGGGTACTTTCCTTCAGCCAGTACGCCGTCTAATGAGCTAAATAACATAAGTATGGCGTTAAACCCCGATCAGAGAAACAGCCCGTTTGTTTGATTCAGAATTTACACCGTATTTAAGGACCGGTTATTCGCCAATTCGACGTATTGGTGGATGAAGGAATGAACCCTCGATGTCATTGACGGCAAACAATGACAGGATGTATCAGCTAATGACTGCAGTCCAAAAACAAAAGAACCACAACAGCTGTAGGACTACCCACTAGGGTTACTAGTCCGACGGTTAACTATTCCGAACGTTCTTTAGTCCAAGGGTTTACCATTCCGAGTCCACTTGTCCTTAGGGTCACTATTCCATGGGTACATTTGTCGGAAGGTCAATATTCCATAAGTCCACTTGTCCGGAGGGTTACTTTTCCATGGGTTAATTTGTTCGAAGGTCACTATTCCATGGGTCCATTTGTCCAAAGGGTCACTATCCCAAGGGTACATTTGTCCGAATGGTCACTTTCCCCAGGGTCCATTTGTCCGAAAGGTCACTATCCCAAGGGTACATTTGTCCGAAGGGTCACTATTCCAAGCGTCCATTTGTCCGAAGGGTCCCTATCCCAAGGGTTATTGTCCGAAGGGTCACTATTCCAAGGGTCCATTTGTGCGAAGGGTCCCTATCCCAAGGGTTATTGTCCGAAGGGTCACTATTCCAAGGGTCCATTTGTCCGAAGGGTGACTATTCCAAGGGTCGATTTGTCCGAAGGATCACTATTACAAGGGTCCATTTGTCAGAAGGGTCACTATCCCATGGGTCTATTTGTCCGAGGGGTCACTAGTCCGAGGGTCCATTTGTCCGAACGATCACTATTTCGAGGGTCCATTTTTCAGAAGGGTCACTATTCCGATGGTCCATTTGTCCGAACGATCACTATTACAAGGGTCCATTTGTCCTAAGGGTCACTCTTCCGAGAGTCCATTTGTCCGAAGGGTCACTATTCCAAGGGTCCATTTGTCCGAACGATCGTTATTTCGAGGGTGCATTTGTCCTAACGGTCACTATTCCAAGTCCATTTGTCAGAAGGGTGACTATTCCATGGGTTCATTTGTCCGAGGGGTCACTATTCCGAGGGTCCATTTGTCCGAACGATCACTTTTTCGAGGGTACATCTGTCCTAACGGTCACTATTCCGAGTCCATTTGTCAGAACGATCACTATTTCGAATGCTCACAAGTCCGAAGGTTTGCTTTTCTTATGGGTCAATATAGTCCGAATTGTCACTATCCCGAAGAGTCTCTAGTCCGATGACTCGCTACTCCGAAGGGTCGCTAGACCGAGGGCTCACTAGTCATTAGGATCCCTAATCCGAAGCTTCTCTAGTTAGAATATTCATTCATCCGAGGGTTCGATATTCTGAAGGTCACTAGTCCGACGGGTCACTAGACGGAATCATCATTAGTCCGACGGGTCACTAGACGGAATCATCATTAGTCCGAGGGGTCACTAGACAGAATCATCATTAGTCCGAAGCGTCACTCATTGGTCGGTTTCGCTAGTCAGAAGGTTAGTTAGTCCGAGGGTCCAAGGACTCGAAGTGGCACTAGATCGGTTAATGTAATGATGACAATGTGAAAGCGAAGTGTATCCGACATAAAATATGTCAAAGAATGATTTGTTATTTTATATCAAAGGGCTTGTATACAAATGATGGAGGTTAGAACTCATCTGAAGTGTTCTTGTAGCATAATTCCAAAACAAAAAGCACGCATGTAAATGCCATTAAATTGTATAGGGGTGATGATTTCAAACATTGTTATATGTGATGGGTAGATCTATATATTGCTTTGATTGGATAGTCATTATCACTTTATATGCCCCAGTGTTGAATAGGACTAAGTGTGTGTGTAAAATTACATGCATTATCCTGCTTGCAATCCTGTATTTAGAGCGTCGCTTGCTTTGCTTTTAAAGACCAATATGATTGGATGCAGAATAGAAACGTCATTCGAAAAGAACTGTTGGGGACAAAACTTCAGTTTTGATTGCAAGCACCGCATGGTAGGAATTTGGAAAGATTTGATGCGACGATCGTCTTTTCCACCATGCCTTGGGAGGATGTCAAATGTTAAACAAATTACATGTGTTAAATATCCGGATTGTTTTTCCTTCATATGCACCCACTCTGAAGTCTCGAATGTGCAGGACACATTCTTCTGACATCATAGAATCATCGGCATCTTGATACAGTTTCATCATATGACATTCATATATGCATTCTACGCTGTTGGTGATTTCAAGATGGCCAACGTTTTTAATTTCAGGACATTATAATGTACTGATAATGTACATTTGACTGATTGATTAATTGATTGGTGTGTCGTACCATGCTAGCTCAATGGTGTTTCATATACACGAAGGCGATGTATTCCAACAGTGATTATTGCTATAGCACAACCATATAAAATGTGAAATGTTGTACTTTATAGGAAAGTTAATATTTTTGTCATATTATTATAAAGTAAAGACAGAGTTGACCATTTCATTAAAACGGTGACTGTCTTACCTCCATGACATGACGTATAGACCGCTTGGTCATAAAGCAGGATCGTTTTGAATGTAGTAATAATAACGGCAAATTGTTCGATCGTCCTTAGGGAAATAACAAACACACTTGGACTATGTACTATGTACAGCTTCAAATTAAATTGTTCTTAATTTTTTTTTTTTTTTCTCAATTTTATATTGACCCATATAACACAGTTACACAGTTTGAAAGCAGCTTGATTTTTTCAGTAACAGTGGCTAAGACTAGAGCACCGTCCCGTGACTTCCGGAAAAGAACGTAGTTTATCCCAAAGTCACGGTCTGTGCTGACAAGCGGGATGGTGCACTTGATGGTTACAACATGGTTTACTCCCTGTTCGCCTCCGTAACTAGGTAAGGCATAGGGGGAAGTGGACAATTAGTCGTCATATAAGTGAAACACCCTTGAGTACCACGTTACACCCAAATCAAACAAACTAAATTAAGTTACAAAGCTATTATGCCATGACATGTACAAACATATTTTGGTCTATCTCTTGTGGACTTCTTATCTATAATATTTTTTACTCGAGCGCCTAGATTTTAAAACAAGTTATGCTGACGTCTTATGCACATATGGAAGATCATTTGTTTCATATTATCTGTCTATTGTATTACTTTATTCACAAACCTGCACTTTTTTTTTATGTAGTTTAAAGTTAGTTTTCATCATTATTTTATAAAAATTTTGTAATATATGGGATAGAACAAACCCACTCTGGGTTTTACCCCCGCTGAAAGATCTATATATTTTGCTTGTAATCATACTTAGTTTGAGTGAATAAAGAATCAATCAATCAATCAATCAATGCTACATTTAAGTAAAGACACATGGCTACTCTTCAAATACCCTGCCCTTATCCAGAGGCTACATATATTTCAAAACATAATATATTTGAAGGACTAAGAGTAAGGTTAATTAAGTGTGATAAAATAAACAAAAACATATAACCGACTTACACTAAGTTAATACTGACGGAACTAACTTAAATAATATAAAAATTAAAAATAGCCGTGTAAATCCACAATATAAATGCGATAATATATAGCGTACGTGGCATATATGACAGGTATCTGTACCCTATTCCTGAGAATTCATATAAAAACGTCAGATTACATAACAGATTCAGGATTTAGAGTGCGACCTTCCAGCTGGTCTCCTCAAACCATCAGACTATTTAAAGGTTTACCTGGAGTCAAACTTCTTGCCGTTTGATTGCAGTTTTCCAGTGTAGTGCATTTTTAACTGATCTCCATTTTTGGTGACTCTGTTGCAGTTTTCTTCACCTGGGTGGAATTCAACGTCTACTTTAAGTTCACCGACTTCCAAATCTTCAGAATTTGTTTGATCAAAATTTAAGCAAAACGCGAGTAGTCCCAGTAAAGCTACACTACCCAGCCATTTAAAACCATTTCCAGTGCAAGTAACCATGTTTGCAAGACTCTCACTGAAAATATTAATGACAAACCACAAGTTTTAAATATATGCAACTAACTGAAATTCGCACAGTGTCCGAAAACTTGACGTGTTCCACACACGTGTCAGTTGTGTATACTTCCGGTCTACGGCCTCCGTGACCTTTCCATAGAGCGATCTATTGGACAGAATTATTAGACTGGTTTACAGCCAGCCAATCAGAAAACGCCACAACAGTTAAACGTGTCAATATTCGGAATGGCTCAAGAATACAGTGTTTGAACTAGGTAACAATGAATCAAATGAACTCATATAAATACATTTTTACTTATATATATATCTACAGAGTTAAAGCATAAATTTTTTAAGCGAGTCTGGAGTATTAATTGGCACATATGCGAACCATTGAGTTTCAGCGTATCTTACGGAGTCAATGCTCCGAAGTTGTATCAGCCATGAGGTCAAAATGTAGACGCAATGTTCATTTTATGTTGCCATGAAATAGAACCAATGGTATTTTTTTTATAAGATTGCGTACCCTGTCGACATTTGACAAGAGTTATGGGACAATATATATGCCACACCAACTGAACATTTAAAATAATACCGTATCATGGGCGTCACCAGGATTTTTCAAGGGGGGGTCGACTATCGCAGCAGTTTATAGGCGAGGGTCCGGAAGCCCTACGATTTAAGACGGCCGGAGATGCGTTTAGCGCAACACTAAATAGCAACTGTAAAAGTAGACTCAATGAGGTTTTTCAAACACTGATACAGGTATACATTTGTCTCCAGAATCTGCAACAATAACTTTGGCATGACAAAGATGCCTGTATAATATTGATTTAGGAAGCGTAGAGAGCGAACAGGCCTCTTATATCTGATACCTTTCACATACTTGGTTCAGCCGACGCTGAGGCTTTCGAGCTGTTTCGTCCCTATTTACGTTTTCAAGAA
>JAVFBW010137447.1:0-13211 GCA_034783835.1 Mopalia ciliata
TATAAATTTTAACATATGTGGAAACCCTTGTTTATCTACGTCTTCTATAAGTTTAGCTCTCATTTTTAATAACAATTTATTTTTATCAAACATTAAAATATTTTACAGGAAAATAAAATGGCTAAATTAAGTTGCGGTAAATGCACAGATGTTCCCTTATTTCACTGGAATTTTTTATGATATACCAGATAACAACTCATACATGATTTATTTTTGAAGTAATGTTTAAATGGGAATGTTTTCAGAATATCTACGATGAATTTATATTTAATTTATTAAACTGAAATTGAAATGGTGTGTTTTCGAATGTTTAACTGCATTCATTTTATTCATTTTTAACAAATGATTGTAACTTAACGAACTCAGTGTCTTTGGATTATTTATAATTACAGAAAAACGCTATCTCCGGGCCAATATCGATCAGAATCGTCAATAAACACGATTATCTCCCTTGAACCAGAGATATACGCTCGATATGAATAGATCTGTACACGACTATTTGTGTTAAAACCTGTTCGACTATTAAGACTGCATGGGTTTAAGCTCATACAATTATAAACAACTACACGGATGCTTTCCTCTCATAACAACACATAAGTTCTTATCCATACAGAAGTCTTAAGTTTTAGGAAAGCGTGTCCATAGTACAGAATAAAGACAATGAGGTAGCTTGTTACGTTAATTCCAACTAAAATGCAAATTTCACATTGCTAATTTTACCACTTAAACCAGAAAACAATTATGAAAATTATGTGATTGACGGACATGAAGACTACATTAAAAAAATTACTTGTTTGTTTGTTTGATTAGGGATTAACGTAATACTTATGCTTGTTTTTTTTTTCTCGTTTATGACGACGGATTCCTTGCTTAAATACGGTGAAAAACCGAGAAGAAACCTCGTAAAAATCTAACCCACGATTGCCAGGCCCACATCGTATGACTCACTCATATATCTGAAGGTCGACAAATTAAAAAACAACTGAGGAAAATAAAATATTTAAGAGACATAAACAATGCCAGGGAAATTTCGTCATGCCTAAACATTCTATCTACAAAAAAACTTCAACAGCCTATCCATAAAACACCATACTGCTTTAACTTCGACATAGTGTGGACAATTCATAATTTGCATCAATTAATATCTTTAATAGGTTGTATATAAATCTGTGAAAATAAATAAAAAATATATATATGACTCTGATACTCCATATATAACTTTTTGTTATTAATTCCTAAGAATATTATGTGTTTTGTCGAAATCCGCATACAAGCAAATTGAATTGAATTATATAAAAAAAAATTGTCAACCAACACTTCTGAAAATTATGAAAATTAAACGAAGCCTCTTTTACGGCATATTACTCCAAGCTCTATGCTAGTGTCAAGTAGTTCTCAAAACTCGTCTCATGCAGTTAAGAATAAAGAACAAGGTATTGGGCGTCCATGGTAGACTTCCGGGTAGTGGACGTCCTCCGTGGAAATCCGAATATCAACTTACTCACTCCTCGCCCACCCCACATGATGCACACCACTGTGGGGAACACCCGATCCGCCCAGTAGGAGTACCCACCAAGCAGAGACGACGTCTTAATCTACCTTGACACTCGATGCAAGTCCAAATTTCTTTCCTTGATTTTGGTTCTGTGGTTTCAACATATTAAAGATCAAATATTGCCCTGAACTGCTTCACGTGATGTAAGCTTCGCGAGATGTTTTAAGAGAAAGATATTTTTAATTCAGTTATATATACTGTACGGTAAACGTACTATATTATGCACTCATTTTAAAGCAACAAAAATAAAATAAAAAAAGATTTTATATTTCGTTGATTTGTAATTCCCAATAATTTGTAACATCGTTGAGTTGACTAACTGTATACAGTATTACTATACTTGTGAAGCTCGCTGAACGTGAACAGTTTTAATAAGATTCTACTTTGTTCCACTAATCCGTTCGAATAATTTTCTACACACAATCAGTCTTATGTTTGGAAAAGGAATTCTCCGAATTTATCGAATCTCTAGACGTATTCAAGTCATCTAAGCTGTAAACTATAAAAAAAACAACAACATTGTTTAAAGTTTATATTAAAACTGGCTTCTTGTTTTGCGGTATATAGAGCCTATTTAAAATTGAATATTAAAAATTTCTTTTAACGATCTCGTTTTCAGTAAACCATATTGCCATTAGAAGTATTGCGGCCCGTGTATAAGGCAATATGTCAAGTACATCGTCCAGTTCAATTTAGATCCACCTTTCAGCTCGTATTACTTTTCAACATGAGTGGATAAAATGGCTTGGCCCTTAACGGTGTCCTCGGAAGGGTAAGGTATATAACTATATTTTGAAGTATCTTCATACAATAAAGCTAAATATGAAGTGTTCGGGTTAGAACATTTGTGATATGAGTCATTTGAGTTACACATGTTTCTGGAGAGTCAGCCTTTCACATAAACACTCACATCTTTACAGACTTAACTGGACGGCGGTATAGTTCAAAGTACACCCCTAATGCATGTGCCATATGATAGACAGGTTTATTTTGATAAATTAAGTACCATATTTTATTAAGATTTCCTAATCGCGTTTTATTTATCAAACTTTTATCAACTATCTAAATTAGTTAAAAGGGTCAAATACAGAGCCCATCTACTCACCCATGGCATGATGAAGTTCGAATCCGTTCTATATACGACCAAAACCCTTGATTGAACAATGGCCACACTCGTAGGGTTTGGAGGGAGTTCCATGTTGCCATGGGGCTCTCAGGGCTGAGGGGCGTCATGAAGCCCGTCGGTTTGTCCTCAGTTCATATACTGGGCTAATACGGCCCCATATGAGTGAAATAACTGTAAGTACCTACCAACGAACAAACAAACACGAATGACGTTTTGTTGTTTTTGAAATTGTTGTTTACTGTCGCTTTTAGTGTATGGCTTTCGCGGTTCGGTATATAGGACATTTTGTTTTTACATTATTTTTTATTTGAATGTTTATTTTTTATGACAATTTACGAATGACGTGATGCAGCCTGTGTGCTTGTGTTCTGACTCCCATCACTTCCATTTGATTTACACACTATTCATATCCGTACAGAAAGAACATTGGATCGACGAACAGACATGACCTATGCAAACGTGACTCTATTCAACCTGACTTCACCATTATCGCTGTCTTTGGCGACACATGAGTTAATTTTTTCCATTAAGGTGCACTAGTGGCTTTATAATCATTTATTCTAGATAAAACATCACGTGAAATTAACGATAACAAGTTAGCTGACTGCATGTACATGACAGGTAACGCGAGAAAATGCGTGAAAAAACAATCGTGCACCTAACTCAATTATTTTCAGTATATGGTGCTGAATATCGTGTATTTGGATACAACCAATAAATGCAATTGTGTTTAGTTGTATTTGTTTGCAGCATACAGAAAAGCATATACGGGTCACATTTCGATCCAGTTGTTGGCCCATTATTCCTGTTCGTGTTGCCCTAGTGCTCTCAGACCTAAGGGGCAACACAGAATCGGTCTATTTACGTAGTATTTGTATTGCGAATTGTACTTGTCGTGTGTTGTCTTTGTTTATTACAAGCGAGGCAAAGGGTGGATTCCTGTACTCTGTCTTCCTGTGAATTGACGAATCGACGTCTACAGTACGCATTAATACAGTTCTGTCACAAAGTGCCAAGTGTCACATCCTAGGTTTATATTATTGATATCGACAGGTACCTGTATATATATATACACAGAAAAAAACAAATTAGCCAACCAAACATATTTGATTCAGTAGAATTGTTTTCAAAATAATTTACTTCCTATCGCCAATCGTGAAATGTACCGTTCATTGTGGAAGTCAGGAAATAAAATTTAAGCTGAAATAAGAGAAATGTGGAAAACTGAACTGTTTCTTTGTTTCATACCAGATAATATAGAATGTATGAGGAATAGGTCTATTAAGATATCACCATGAAGGTGTTTATTAAAACCCGCATGCCCCACCACCCTCTCTCCCTAGGGTAGCTAATAATATACCTGGGTAAATTGTAAACTGCTTACCTGTCGGGCGGCCCCTTTGATGCTCACACCTATCCAATTATCACAGCTTAACGGGCGATTAAGCGAGTCTCTGTTACCAATGTGGAATCCTTAAGTGTTTATAACGGATTTACACCTATAAAGTGTCGTGTTAAATCCGACATCAAACATACCGAAATTGATTTGCCCTTAACAATAGAGGTTTGTGTCAGACGGCTTATTACCTAGTATATGTCCGATATGTTATTAAATTTGCTACGCTACTGAGATTAAAATATATTTTATTTTTTATTCAACATTGGTTGAGACTGAATCTTACGTAATATAAACTACCCGTAACATTCACAAATTTGATAATCTGTGTTTCTCCCTACCTATTGGAAGTACATGAATATTGGTCAAAATATAGTGAAATAATCAGTTCGACACATATATCAAAATAACAATACTTATAATTTTTTGAAAAATAAAGAAGAAAACAGAAACAGATGTATCAGTTTAAAAAATAACTGTATCTATCGAGCAAAATTAAGCTTAGGCTATATTTAATTTTTTTTCCTTGAAAGTTAGCATTATCTGTAACAGAGAACACCTGGATATGAGATATGAAATATGACAGTTTAAAAGCCCCTAACATTAGAACCATGTTATCCTGTACTCAAAATAAAACATTCGACTATAGGGCCAGAATTCACCCAATCCCACCTATGATAACTATTGTTGTCATCTTGTTAGGACTGATTCTTAATTTTGACACTTTTAAAATAGACTCTTTTTTTCTATCTCCGTGATCATTGTGCGTAAGTCTAGATTTTCTGGAATTGTTATCTCGATTCTCTTAAGCAAAGATCTCGAAGGTACGCTATAGCAGAACCATGTGACGCGAATACTGGATGATTGCCTCCACGTGCGGGTGGTCTTGAGATAGGCTGGACAGTGGACTGGTGTAGACACTGAGCTGACCGCTGAACATAGAACACGAGGGCACAAGGTATATATTATCTATATAAACCATAGCCAACTCGATCTGAGCGCTCAATAAAACTAAATATCTTTATGAGCATGTGTATATTCAGCTAGATTGCAGGGAATCATCACGATACGGATGTGTCCGGTCAAACGTTTCTCATAAACCCATCGAATCCGCTTCAATTAATCAAATAAGCTCAATAAACGAGAAGACGGGTAAAAGCGGTGTATGTTTGGACCTTTTATCGTGTGAAAGATCTTTTGAGGAAATAGATAAAAATCCGAACTGAAAACGTTACAGCAGATAGAGGAAATGTGATTTCAAAATGCTTGATATCACATTATATTTCCGATATATAAGAGTTTGTATTTGACTTAAACACGTACAAATCGCTTTTTTTTTTTAAATTATTTTTTAGCTGACCGTATTATGAACAAAATGACATTGTTTCTTTTCTCGGATATGACTGAAAGGAAATCAGTACTGACCCACCCTTGGAGTCTGTAGTATATCCACTACAGATGCTCTATGTATTCGCAAATACCCGCTATTGTACGTTCAAACACCGAGAAAAGTACGTATATTAGCGTCGCGAGTATCCAATCCAGGGCCCGTTTCACAAAGCAATTTAAGCTATATACTTAAAATGTAATTACCATGACGACCAGTACTAAAAACATAGTGTTACTGAGACAGATACGTCGTCCAACGTAAGCTAAGATCGCTTTGCGAAACGAGCCCCAGTTCCCCCAATGACATATTGTATATCTACTTTAGTACTTCAATCTGGGATGGGAATACTATACTCATCCCAGGTTCAATCTGGTCTAGCATATCCAATCTATAATATGCTAAATATCCACTCCAGCATGTCTCTAATTTCCAAACACGTTTGTGACACAACAACCTCCCTCTATGTACAATATGTATTCCTCGAGTAGTCCTTCTGTTTTTACTCGAGCATTAGGGGAACATAAATTATCCCATGCATCAAACCGCTTAGTAGTGTTTCGTGGTGTCACAGTGGTCATTTAGTTTAGCTTTGAGAAAACCGCTGCCTTCAAATGACATATTGAGCAAACGCTAAATCAAAACCTTAATTCAGACGGAACCAGGTCAACAGGGTGCCCAACGATCCGGTCAGATAAGACAGGAGACAAAACGGTGATTGCTGGATGATTTGCTTATAACTTACTATCATATAGTAGGATGGCTCAGTGGTCTAGATGGCCGGCATTTACTGCTGGCGATTCAGTGCCTAACTGATGGTCGTGGGTTCGATTCCCGGGCGGCTTTCAACCTGCAAAAAAAATTCCCACTAAGAAAGTGTTGTCCGAAAATCCTATCCTATAGATTAAGTAAGATTAGATTTATGTACCATAGGAATGTAAGAGGCTTATACCTATATATAATTGACAAACAATGGTTTGATCCCATTCCCTCAGGCATAGAATAAATAACCATTTGCATGACAAAATACACTTTCAAATTTCTGTCAATTTGTATATTGTACACAATGATACAGTGTACAATTAATATTGGATTTATACACTACCTTGATCTGAAGATTCCAGCATAGGCATCAAAATTCAATGAACGCTCTGTGAAATGCCGTTATATGCTTGATATGGACCAGGTATGGCACAAACCGTTAAGCACTGAAACTAACAATCAGACAAATCTAGTGGTCAAATAACCACAGATATATTCCTGCAGAGGAATCACGCTGCCACAGAGATGGTGATTATTCGATGAATAATATCATGTTCTAGTTAACCTCCAAGACACAAGATTGTAAATAGATCTTAATTTCGAGTTGTTTTGGACAACCTCCAGCAATTTCGAGCGAATGTAATAACCATTTGTATGGTTTATGAAGTAATAATACATAAGTTACACACAAGCTATTCGGTATAGGTTAGGAATTAATACAATTACAAACTGGTATTTCAGAGATCAGGAATACATGAAGTGAAATAAATTTATCGGTGTTTTTGTTTAAGGTTTCCACCCTGATTTTCAACATATGTCCCCCAAAGTATTCCTAAAAAGTATATAACCATAAACCTATTTGTGACGCTAAGAACCTATCTAATGAACAGACAATATTATTATGACTTCCACTGAGGAGTTTAACATAGTAAAGTATAGTAACAACTCCTAAGAAAGATAATGAATTCATTTTGACTCAATGTTTCGGTGTATTGATCAAACCATCATGAGGAGTGACAATATTATCTAGCTGATACATGGAGATAGCATTATAAGTTAGATGGAAGAACAAGACGTAGTGCATTGGTATAAACAGGATGTCATTTGGGACTTTACTATTACGATTGAGTGTAGCAGTGAAATATGGACGGTTATTTATGGAATCCGGGACGTCTTCCTCCCCAATCTCATGGCCGCGTTAAAAATACGATGTGCCAGGAGAGAGTGCCGGAGAGAGACCGTCCATATACTGATGTGTCACAAAGTAGCTATAAGGGCTACCAATCCAGTGAACTAAACATGGATTCCCTCCTGATGTTTACAACTGAATTTCAATTCCAAATTCTAGGAAACGCACATTGTTATCCTGTATATTTCTAAAAGTAATCACACTGGCACAGGGATGTAGATATCCTGTATATATATACGAGTTAAATGTTATTCCGTGTTTTATTGATTAACAAGAATAGCTTGGTTTGAAGGTAAAATCGAAGTTATTTCATTTAGATTGTTGGTGTTTGAGGATTGTTTGTTTGTTTGTTTGATTAGGGTTCAACGTCGTACTAAAAGGTATTTCACTTATATGACGACGTGCGAGCCCAATGGGTGAAGGAAACCAACCTCGTCACCACTGGCAACAAACAGACAGGACGGGGCAATTACAAGACGACAACAACAGGACGCAGTGCTGACGCCACAAACAGATCGGCTTCCTGTTCCCCTTTAGCTCTGAGAGCACCAGGGCAACATGAAGCTCCCACACTAAGGGCTGAAATTTGTATTAAGAACAAGAAGCAATATGGTATACCATTGGTACAGAGTCCATGCAAACTGTGACCAGTCGCCGTTGTCTTCAAAAGAAAGCATGCCAACTTTGCCGAAATACTCTCGCGCAAAATTGCGCAGCTAAGTGAAATCACGAGGAGTGACACTATTATCTAGCTGATACACGCAGATAGCATTATAAGCTACATGGAAGAAATAGAGGTAATGCAGTGGTATAAACAGGATGTCATTTGGGAGTTTACTATTACGATTGAATGTTGCAGCGAAATATGGACGATTATTTCTGGAATCCGGGACGTCTTCCTCCCCAATCTCATGGCCGCGTTAAAAATACGCTGTACCAGGAGAGAGCGCCGGGGAGAGACCATCTATACTGATACTGAGTTCATGCAAACTGTGACCAGTCGCCGTTGTCTTCAAAAGAAAGCATGCCAACCTTGCCGAAATACTCTCGCGCAAAATTGCGCAGCTAAGTGAAATTGAAAGAACCAGTTCCTTTTCAAGGAGATTGTTATATACGGACTAATTCCGCTGGAGAATTTAAGTTGATTCCATTTCGGCACAAAGAAACCTAAGAGTTGTTTCTTAATTTATGCCCGCTGGTTTCGTTTGAGTTGTAATTCGCCGTTAGTGTGTACATTTTGGATTTACCGACTTGAAGGTCCAGCGGCTCATCGGCGTAATCCCAAAATAAACATGCCCGGAGTCGTAGCTAATCAAAGGCGCATTTCCAAAGCTGCGATGCTGTAATCGGCAAATACTGCAAGGGATTGATTCTGACCATCACAATACCACATCGCTCCCCGTTCTATGGACGTAAGACCCGCTAGGCCGTCATTTTGGCGCGCACGACATATGTATTTAATCCCTTGTATCAAGGGCAGATCACAGACCCGTTTACAGCGATCTATTTTATGTAACTTTTCAATTTGTTTCCTTTGTTATCGAGCTGATTTCAAATGAATCGGTTTCTGACCTTACTTGTATATATACGCTTATATCTAAAGCCACGTTTAATCTACCAAAGAATTAAAGGATACTAGATTACCTTAAGTGTGTCAGATGAAAACACATCAAAGTACAGATTTAATCCTTTCTCATTTGAATTAGTTAAGTTAAGGGGAAGAAAAACCTGATTTGGACTAAATCCAAAAAAGCATTAAGGCTTAAACTGTATTGTTCCAATTTCCAAAATGTTTAGAGTTGACAAAACTATTTAATGTTAAAGATTGAAATTCAAAACTAAACTTATTGGAAAGTCGATGTTGGTAATTATGGGCCTAGCAGTATTGAAACATGATTGGTGTATCCCAATATCAAGCAAATTGACAATATAGAAACATCCATAGAAATTTTAAGATTTATTCTGCCCAATTATTATTTAAAAGAGATAAATGGTGTCATCTCACCAAACGAATGCATCTGAAACACGATAAAGTGTGATCAATGAAACCGTGTAGGAAGATCTGTCTCAATTAGCATCATGTAATGAGTCAACCCTTTAAGGTTCACTTTTGGCTTTATCTTATATACAATCTAGGTTAAACGGCACGTGACGTTAAATATAACACGTTGGCCGACAGGCAAATAGCGCTAGAAAGTGCGTTAAAAGCCAACCGGGCACCTCATCAATCCTCTGTATCGAACAAAAATGTGTTACAGATTGCTTACTGTCGTAAACGGTGTTGATATGTCGTATTTGATATAATTTCGTCTAATTGGAATATATATGTACTTGATCAGCACACCACCCTACCCCTCACGTGGACGTACACTCTTATTTGATAAGCACGATTGACGTGCTGTCCACACCACACATCCCCCACGTGGACGTATACTCTCACTTGATCAGCACACTGAACTTGCGGTTCACACCACACATCCCCCACGTGGACGTATACTCTCACTTGATCAGCACACTGGAACTGGCGGTCTACACCACACATCCCCTCACGTGGACTACACTCTTACTTGATCATCACGCTGTACGTGCGATCCACACCACACATCCCCCACGTGGACGTACACTCGCACTTGATCCACACACTGTACGTGCGGTCCACACCACCTATCCCATCAGGTGGACGTACACTCTCACTTGATCAGCACACTGGACAATCCACACCAACCACCTCCTCTATACGACGAACCCGCTTACTTGTTCAGCACACTGAACATGCAGTCCACACCACACATTCCCTCCCGTGGACCTACACTCACACTTGATCTGCACACTATACGTGCGGTCCGCACTACCTATCCCATCAGGTGGACGTACACTCTCACTTGATCAGCACACTGGACAATCCACACCAACCACCTCCTCACGTGGACGTACACTCTCACTTGATCAGCACACTGAACGTGCGTTCCACACCACACATCCCCTCAGGTGGACGTACACTCTTACTTGATCAGCACACTGAACGTGCGGTCCACACCACACTACCCCTCACTTGGACGTACACTCTCATTTGATCAGCACACAGGGCATGCGGTCCACGCCACCCATCGCCGCACGTTGACTCTCTTTTGACGTTAAATGATAACCCAGACCAAATATTTTTTACTTGCCAATTTCTGCTCGTCTTTTCCTTTTTTTTTAAGCACTAGTTCAACCAGACAGAGTATTTTTGGCTGCCAAATTCTTTATGACTTTTGGGCCAATAGTAACCAGACAAAACCGGTCATAAAGCTGCATTGATGGTCAGTTTTAGGCAACATTTCCACCAGACCACCAGGAAAGATATTTTCTGGATGTAGATTTTTGTTCGCTTCCAAAGGCAAACTATCAGCCAGACCACATTTTTCCTAAATTACAACTTTCGGTTAGTTTTGAGAAACATTTCAGATGAAATATTATGCAAATGTCAATTATTAGTCAAAAACACATTTGGTATATTACAGTACATATTGTGTCCTGTTTTTTGGTCATTTGAAGGATGTTAAGGGGACTTATGTAAGTCCTGTGTAAAACACGACAGAAGGTAGTTTAATGATATCTGTACCTGCTCGGTTCAAGAAGTATTTATACCCGACAAAGACAATAAAGAACTTACTGTGTCGGAACTAGGTCTTACATACAGAGATGTATCTGTATACACCTGTGTGTATAACTTTGGGGAAATAAGGGACATTGGAAAGTGAGAAATAACCTAGAAGTAGAAATTTTAAAGTCTTTTCATCCGCCAAACAGCATCTTAATTCTGGTTAAATGTGGTATAGCCCGATGGCCTCGAGCTACCGGTTATACATCATAACATCTACTGGACAACAAGCTATGCAGAACACAATTTGTAACGGAAATAAATTTAGATATTTCCTGGAATTTTCAAAGATGTGTAGATTTATATATTTAAGCTTATCACACACCTAAACCCTACATTTATATACAGGAGTCATTAGCCGAATATATAGGTACAATCATTGCATAATGACGCAATGATTTCCGGGTTAAAATTGACTGTGATTCGGACGGCTATTTTCTGATGATTATCTCTCTAAATTCTCTAAATCAAAGCGTGAAATCGGAATTTAGTTTTACGAAGTAACGCTTTGAATCTGGTAAATACAGTCTTTGAGTCGCTGGACAACGGCGGCTGTGTTGGCTTTTGTGTTTTTCGACCAAACAACGCTCTATTAACGTATGTAAACGGGCTGTGATGACGTAACTGACCATTCTCATTACGCAAGGGTGACGTAATTAGGTCGAAGGCAGCCACGTGGTGAATATCATGGCAATAAGGGTTTTGTTTGTGCCGGCAGCACGGCCTCTTTTTTAGGAGTCCAAGCAATCGGAGCGTCTAGGTTAAGGAAACTTGCGCAACCGAGGGATGTTGATCAAAAATACAAAGCATAAAATGCTAATAGACCATCTTGAAAGAACTTCCTACCCACGTGGCCCTTCTTCAGTGATGTAAACACAGACTCAATGGCCCGTAAGAGTGACCAATTTCCTACAATGTTTAGGAAAGAGATTTTAATCAGACCACTTGATGTTTGTTAAGAACCATCCTATATGATGTCATGAGTATTGGCGACCAATGATCAAAGGCATGCGCCATCATCGTTTAAGATAATCGTTTAACGTAGAATATAGACGGAATGAGTCCAGTGTTAATTAGGGCATGTAGAAATAGAGAGCTCTGATCCTGACCTTGTATAAATAGAGAGCTCTGACCCCTGACCTTGTAGAAACCAGAATTAGGCCCCTGACCTTGTAGAAACCAGAATTCGGCCCCTGGCCTTGTAAACACCAGAATTCGACCCCTGGCCTTGTAGAAATAAGAATTCGACCCCTGGCCTTGTAAAAACTGGAATTCGACCCCTGACCTTGTAGAAACCAGATTTCGTTCCCCGAACCGTGTATAAACCAGATTTCGACCCCTGACCTTGTATAAACCAGATTTCTACCCCTGACCTTGTAGAAACCAGATTTCGACCCCTAACCTTGTAGAAACCAGATTTCGTCCCCGGACCTTGTATAAACCAGATTTCGACCCCGGACCTTGTAGAAACCAGATTTCGACCTTTGACCTTGTAGAAACCAGATTTCGTCCCGGACCTTGTATAAACCAGAATTCGAATCTAGCTTTAGGCAATCAAATTATCTTTTTTCAGTAATAAAAATATATATCCATTGAACACGTCGTTGTGTTAGTTGTCATCTCTAATTTTTATTTAGTAGGGGTTCACTTCCAATAATCAATATCATTATAAAGTTAATAAATGAACGTTTTCTTGAGGGAATTGTTAATGAACGAGCAAGCTATAACACGAGACTCTCACATCACATAGCCTTATAAAGAGGGTACATGTTCCTCAAATTTATATAATGTATTAATGTATATGTATGTGATGTAATTGAATCGCTTCATTTCGTGTGTAACATATAGAATATACATCCACGTCATAGCTCAATATTTACCGTAATCGATTATTAAGATTCCCATCCCTGTCTTCTTTCAATGTGTCACATAATTCCTCGACACTATATTGCCATGTTTAAGAAATGTCGATATATGTGTAGTGATGTACAAACATGTCAACGTAAACCTATAACGACCCTGAGTAGTATAGTCAGAGCAACTCGGCGCGTATTCGTGAGGAGGTTGTGAGGCGGCATGAGGCGGCTCCGCACTACATAAATAGTAGTGATGGCTGCGCACGGCTGCGCACGGCTGCGCACGGCTCCTCACGG
>JAVFBW010137458.1:0-13210 GCA_034783835.1 Mopalia ciliata
AAATCACATCTTGAAATTCACTGTGTAATGCTCTCTATTTAATTGAGCTCTATAATACAGTTTATTATTTAATAAACGTGGATTATGACAGTTGTCCCTTTAAAATTACCATGGACCCTTTGATGGCTTCAACTGTGTATAGTCTCAAAGCATATATGGTGGAGAGCTTATTTCTACGTTTTTGTTTGATCAAAACACGATCACCCAGTTGGATCTGTGACTGTTTGGCACCGAACCGCTTATCGGCATATGTTTTCATTTTATGTTTGGATTTACGATCTTTGGTTCGGGCTGTGATGTGGTATTTACATACGACAGAATTTGTCGTTTGTTGTGGTTGAGTTAGTTTGTGTTTAATCGATCTGTTGAACAATAGAGTAGCTGGAGCAGCTCCTGTAGTAGAGAGGGGCGTTGCTCTATAGTTTAGGAGAAAGCTATTCAGATCCTTTCTCCATTCTTTTCGTTGAGAAAATGAAATACGAACAACTTTTTCGATTGTCCGCATGAATCTTTCTGCCTCTCCGTTTCCTTTTGGACAATATGGGGTTATCTTTCTATGTTTGAATCCAAATATGTCGGCATATCGGGCATAATCGCGGCCATTAAACACCGAGGACTATTATCTGACTTCAGTTCATCTTCTATTCCGTGTGTTGCAAAGATTGTGTCCAGCTTTGGGATAAGGTGGCTCGCTGATATGGATTTGACAACCTCCATAAAGGGGTATCGAGAGTAATCGTCTATCAATACAAACAAGTAGTCTCAAGATGGGAATGGTCCGCAGTAGTCAACACTTACACTGCTTCATGGCTTGATGGGCATGTCTATCAGTTGAAGGGTTCTGGTTTCTGTGATGGGCCATTGGCTTGACATTGCAGGCAGCTGTTTATGAAGCTTTTTATATCTGTACCTATTTTAGGATACCAAACTTTTTCAGGTAGAAGGCGGTTGGTTTTTACTATACCTTGATGGCCTTCGTGCACTAACTGTAAAATGTGTTTTCTTAACGATGGTGGTATGATGAGTCTTATGCCACGGAGTATGGTTCCGGAAGGAGTAAGGGTAAGTTCATGTCGCAGTTTATAATATCGTTTCAGATGAGGGTCTTGTTTGTTCCATCGACCGGAAGTGATAGCGTATGTCACTTTGGTCATTTCAGGGTCGTCGTTTTGGATGGCCTCTAGGGAAACAGATTTTTGGACAGCGTGTTCAGTGATGAAATTCACATATTCGTCAGCAATTTCTCCGTCAGATGATTTTTGTGATTGATCAGGGTATCTAGAGATAAAATCAGCTGGATTTTCTTTACCTTGTTTATAAACAAGTGATAGTTCATATGGCTGAAGTCGTAGCTGCCATTGGGTAATGCGAGCTGCATGGTGGTTCAAACGTCGGCTTGTTAAACATAGGGGCAAGTGGCTTGTGATCACTTATGACTGTAAATGGACAAGGGCTTCTCGTTCTGTCTGAGAGTATCGACGTTCTGTATCAGTTATAGCGTTTTACTAGCAAATGATATGCTGTGTTCTTCTCCATTGGCATCTGTTTGCGCTAGGATTCCACCAAGTCCAAAAGGGCTATCGTCAACATATACGCTTGTAGGCAGATTCGGGTCGAAATATGACATTACATGAGTAGCAGATTGTGCACTCTTTAGTTGTTGAAAGGCCGTTTCTTGACGATTTGTCCATTGCCAACGTACCATATTTTGATATAAATCGTGACACATAGTTTGTCATACCCAGAAAGCTATTTATTTCGGCGGGGTTCTGTGGCACAGGCATTTTTTGAATGGTGTTAACTTTTTGTGGGTCAGGGGAGACGAGACGCCATCTTTGGAAAAATTTAACCCGATAAAAGATAGCGATGGTGCACTGAAAACACATTTGTCCAAATTCAAAGTTAGATTCCGTTCTCGTAGACGCTCATGCTTCTGTTGAGTTGTGCCAAAAATGATGACGTCATCTGAAATGGTCCGAACTCCAGGAAGTCCAGCCAAAACTTGTTGAATGACGTGTTGGAAATTTTCAGAAGCTGATGCTAACCCAAATAGAAGACGTTTGTATCGGTAAAGACTTTTGTGAGTATCAAAAGTGGTGATATATCTTGAATCTGGATGCAACTCAATTTGGTGGTAGCCTTTGTTTTAAGTCCAACTTTGAGAATATCGTAGCCCCGTTTAGGTCATGGATAACCTCGTCAATGGTAGGCATAGGGTGACGGTCACGTTGCACGGCAGTGTTAGGCTGGCGCATAGGCCTATCTACACATAGCCGTACGGAGTTAGTTGCCTTTTTTGGAACCACTAAAATTGGGGAAACCCATGGTGTAGGGCCATCAACTGGTTCAATGATGTCGGATGTATTAGAGATGTTAGCTCGAGTTTAACTTGAGTCCGTAAATGGAAAGGAATTCGCCGTGCAGATTGGGCTGTTGGCTTGATGGATGGGTCAATGTGAATTTTGAATTGAAAGTTATTGAGTAAACTAAGAACTTTGAAGCAATCAGCAAATTCATGAACAATGGTTGGCATGTGGTAATAGGGGTGTTTTTGTTGAATGACAACTTGAGACTTGGGTATGGTGTTTACAGTATCAATAGGAATATGTAGGAGTCCTAAGTCTGTGGCTGTGGTAAAGCCTACCAATGATCCACTGGGTTTGTCCGTGACGTAAAATACCGCACTGCATGTCTCCTCCATGGCTTCAAAAGTTCCGATTATACACAGTGGTGTGTCAGAATCGTACCCAAATATTTTGCATTTGGGATGTTCAGTTGTATACGACTTTGTTTTGATATTTCATCAAAACTGACTTTATCCACAACATGTATTGAGGCTCCCCTGTCTATCAAAACTTTTACGGACGCACCCCCAATAAAAACGTTTGTTGTTAGTCATTTCTATGTGAGTTTAAATGTCCAATGTAGTTTTTTTATTGTGAATAGATTTTTTTTATCTACAATAAAAAAATCTTTTATACACCGTTTTGGGGTGTACTGTTATGATTTTTTTCCCGCTGCGGCACAAAATATATAGCGAAGGGATTTGATTTGCCACAATATCGCATGTGTGCCCCTTGGCTGGGCATGGGTTTGCTTTATGTGGCCAACTGTTTCCACAATTCCAGCACATTTCATCCGATTTGCTGCAAAAATTCGGGTTCGGGTTCTGGTATACCTTAAACGAATTTGGAACTTGGTTTTGCCTAGACTGGCGGTTTGCAACAAAGTTGTCTTGTAGCTGACGCGGATTCGCAACATAGTTCACAGATTGACTCAGCTATCTGAAGTTGTTTCAATGTGTTGAGATTGTTTATCTGACATTTCACTAGCCCTCGCAATTTCTAAAATTCTGTCCATTTTTATGTTTGCTATACGAAGATATTTACGTTTGAGATGTGGCGAGTGCCATTTTGCAATTACTTGATCAGCAATGATATCAGAAGTATCTTTAAATTCACATGTTGCTGCTAGCGTTCTTAGTCTTGTAACATATTGTGAAACTGACTCACCGCTATGTTGAGTGGCTTCTTTAAATACAAATCTCTCGTAGCGTATATTTTTTTGTGGTAAAAAAATAATCGTTCAAGTTTTCCACCACAGAGATAAATTCCATCTTCTATTCCTGGAAATCTGTGTAATATTCCGCTGGTGCTTTATTCTAGGAATTTTCCCAGTGGCGGCGCCATGGCAAGGGGTCAACTTTCACCCCAACTTTAGCGCCAGCCACCCCACTTTTGGAAAATAAAAAAAAATCTTTAAAGCAATAAAATGCTATAGACCTCTTTTCACAGGGTAAACATTTTGTGTTTTTCTACATATGCTTTTGCACGAAAGTTAGAGTTGAAGGACGCCACTATTTTAGGCACACTTTCGTAGTTTTGCCTCGCAGTTTCGTGGTTTCGACTTTTCTAATCTCGCAGTTTCGCTTCGTTCTTTCGTGGTTTTACCGTTTTGTCCTTGTTTTTGATAGCACGAAAGCACGAGTGGCTGCATCCGGCTTCCATAGATAACGATAATTAGTTGAAATTCGATCGTAGCTGACATCTTGATATAGGAGATCCGTTTTCCAAGTTTGATGTTAATCCGTTATCTTTTTAACAACATCCCGAGCGTCTGTAAAATTACACAATGACGGCAAGACTGCTTTGATTTGTTTGATTGGGGTTTAATGTCTTACTCAACGGCATTTTACTTATATGATGAGAGCTTGTCCACTTCGCATTGTTCTTTGCCTCGTGGGCATACACGCTTATCAAATTTAACAATGGCCGCAGGCCCAATAATGTTTTGAGTAATTTGATGAAAATCAAGTAAGTGGGTTAAAATTTAACTAGGGGACAAATTGGCAGTCCAAAGTTGATGGATTTGGGGTGGGTTATTTTCCATGTTTGGGTTTGTCAATTAAATAGTGACATTCTGGTGAATTTCAATCCATGAGTGGCAGAGCAGGGATAAGCGAGACATATTATGTACATGTCCACTTCTCACTAGTTCGCAGCAACGCCCTCAACTCCGTTACCATGCTAATTTACTACAATTACCCACATCACAACCCTGGAAAGTTAAAAAAAATATCCACCATCCTCTTTTGGATTCTTATCTGAAAAATGTTGACCAAGCATGCCTGAATATTGTGATAAATTTTTAAATTTTCAGCATTTTTCAACCAAAGTCAAATCACGACCGATTATTTTATCTTCCAACTTCATGTTAAACACAGTATGATTCTGTTCTGATAAAATAAAGCATGGTTCAACATGGGCTTGGAATGGGTTGTGAACGTACACTGAAAATTTTATAAATTCGTAAAATGTTGTCCTGCAATTATCACAATTAAGGCATGGTAACGGAGTTGAGTTAGGGTAACGGAGTTGAGTTTTGACAAGAATTACATGTAAACAATATTGAATGAAAACAATTTTATTAAACTGTCGTGAGAAAAAAGTGAAAAAAACAGATTTGGTTTAACTTTGGCAAACTTTAGACATAACAACATCTAAATTAATTAACCCTCGAATTCCATCCAATGCCATCTGAACTATGATTCTTTTTTAGCCATATTATCCCACAGGCTAGGGTTAATATGATAAATGTCTCTGCGAGAGCTCACCCGTGTTGGAGCAGGGATAAGACCAATGACTTGTTTGTAACTGTAACATATAGTTTTGTTCGTGAAGTCCAAACAAACCTGTTCGTCCCGACACTCTCCATAGTTTTCACCTCAAGTTCATCCTCGCAAGTAGTTATGATACCAGGATAGACTTTACTGTCATACATAACAGCACACCATTTATCAACCATACCTTCATCTTCTGGAGTAACAGGCTGTATACCTTCAATAGCAGGGGTCTCGGGCTGTACAGATGTTTCAAAGTTATGTAGTATGGTTACCTCTAGGGAATGTGGACTAGACACAGATGCTCCACTTGTTGCACCAACACCTGGTGCCATAGATGTGGGAGAAAAGATTGTGGTCTTAGGAGAAAAACAGTTGCATACTTCAGGATGACTACAGTAACAACTTAGTATTCGATGAGAGAGTTGCCAAGCTGTACTGCTGAACAATTGGTGAAGTTTCATTGTTCCAGGAACTGGTTTGACATGTGCTGGAACCATTTCTTGCTGGAAAGGAATATCGTCATTTGAGATGTAGAATAACATTACGTTCGTACCTTCATCTTGCAGCTTAGAGTACATCGTTTTTGCATCTGGGATATCTGTGCCATGTGCCACTATTCTATCCGCTGTTCTTTTAATTGCGGCTCCAATGCCGTCCGGGGCACCTTTTCCATGACCTGATTCCGAAAAGTTCCAGCTAACTGCTTGAAATCCCATCTCAAACGGTTTCGAGGACAACAAGTACATATTGGCTTTGTTCCGGTACTGTGTAGTTGGACCATCGCTCTGGACGTGAAGTACAGGAGGAGACCGATTTCGAAGATTAAACAGAACAGGTTTCAAATAGGACCAAATGGCAACGGCATCATGCCTTCTGGAATCTGATATGGTGCAGAAAGATGTTGTTTCATCGGTAAAATTAAAAACAGCATTATGTAATGTAACTTGAGAATGTGACGCGCCAAAGTGAGCCGCCTGAATTTCATTGCCATGTTTGCACTGCCAGTTCTCCGCAAAGTCTATGTGTAAAATCGCTTCTGTTGGAAGAAGAGAAGTTTTCAGTTGGTGCACTGCAGAATACTGGTGATCAATGTTGTACAGATGTCTGCATAATTTGTTTGTCAGAGCTTCGTGCAGCTGGTCCATAAGTTCTTTTACAGTCCCTGTGCATTTCTCTTTCGTCCAACGTTTAAAGTTCATTTCACCTTTATCAGCTTCTGTAACCACCGACTCTATTTTCTGTGTCCACTGAAACCAAAAGGTTGACTCTTCCATCTCTGACTGACTCAAGTTGCTCTGAATTACTTTCACCTTACATTCTGCACACTCTCTGTAACTACATTCCTTTCGCCTACCAGCAGAACACAGGGATGTTGCCACCTCTGGAAGTCTATAGTTACTGGGAATTGCTTTCAGTTGAGTAAGTTTCTGTACCATGAAATTAGCATTTTCACAATTTTTACACAGACAAGTTTCTCGGTTACCAACAGATGGTGAAAGCACCCAAAAAGGTTTTAGCTTTCTGAACGTTGAATAAGAAATATCCCGATGTATCTCTTGGACGAATTTTCTGTGCAATCTCTTCATTGTGTCACACAACAATCGTTTCTGCTTTTTCTGTTTTCTACGTGTTATAGTGTCCTTCTTACCAGGCATTAACCTACTGTTACAATCGTTCTCAAAGAACTTCTGCACTGCAGTCTTGATATTACTGTCTAATCTGTTCTTCTGTGCAGCTCGCTGATATACTAGAGATTTACCACGTGTGTCGTGGGCTTTCTGTTGATTTCTGGAGTAGCCACGGTGACCTTTGCACAACGCATAAATCTGTATAATTTCCCTGAAATTATTTTAGATATAATTTGCTTATCTTTTGCCGTTTTCTGTTCAGCAAACCTTTCCCGCAACTCAGATGTGAGGGCAAAATGATATGTGAGTGTCCTCTGGACAGCACCAGAATGTTTCATCGGCATTCGTGCCTGTCTTCTGGGCGTGTTTGGTGTGCTTGTAGACACTCGCTTACGTTCACGTTCCCAACGGTTTTTGTATTTTTCAACGGATCGGTTTAATTTTGTAATTTGTAATTTTTGTTTTTCAATCATTCTGTATGACCTTGCTCTGTCTTTACGTTTGGCTTTTCTACTAGTACGCATTTGGGAGCTCGGAGGTGCATCGTTTACAGCGACATTATGTACAACATCAGGCTCGTTGGGGGGACTTCCGGGTAGGCTTGGAAATGCCCGTTCCATATCCTTCCTGTATTTCTGAGCAGCTGAGTATCTGCAGTACAAAATGAAAACTTTATGTAGTGTGGCATTGCATACATATAACTTTTAACTGCTGTTGTACTTCCCTCTTTTTATATTTTTTACAACTTACAACCCCCCCTTCCCCCCCCCCCCCCTCCCCCGATCCTACCAAAGGGTTAAGGAAGCAGAGCTTTTTTAGTCAAACTTTTCTAGGTGGTTAATATATAAACCATACTAATTTTAATGTAGTCTTGCTGTCCCTGCAAGCATATATTGCAACACTCTGTAAAATCTCACCTCTCCGTACATTCCCGCCACGTTTTAAGTTTTTGTCTCTGTTCTCTCTTTGAAACTTGATTAATCGGTTTTACTTTGCCACTTTCCACTCTTATTCTCCATCTCTCTCTTTCTTTAGCAAGATAGGCTTCTTTTCTTTCACGGTCCTCGTTAATCCGTTGACGATATCGTCTGTTTCTCTGTCGCAGACAGGGGCATTATGACAACGGACACTGAAAAGAAAGCTATGTGTTTAGTGGAGCAACTTTAGTTAATAAGTTTGATCTGATTTCAAATTTTGATATTAAATTATATTAAACCTACTTATATCATAATGATTAAGAAACAGAAGTAGCATCTTCAGAGAATGTTTCAGTATTTATAGACTTTTCTCCTTACAACATCAACTCCGTTACCGTACACTCAACTCCGTTACCCATCTTATGGTAACAGAGTTGAGGGTAACGGAGTTGAGGTTTTTATATTTCATTGCGTAACCACGGATACATCACCCTCGTCCGGTCAGTTTGTTTCAGTGCATGAAAGGCACTACCAGGCGGTCTACTGTTTGTGTGCTTCGATTTAATTAAAACACTACAGATATTATTTAATGTTGGTAACGGGGTTGAGAATTCTTAAATATACGAACTGCCAAACACGTGCATTTGTAGCAGTACATGAAAAATAACTTTGTGTTACTCACCAATTCTAGCGATGTCAATGACCTTTCACAGCACTGTTCAAAAGACCACGTGTCGAAGCTAAAACAAGGTGCTGCCATCTGGTGGTCACGGCAAAATGCATGCGGTAACGGAGTTGAGTATGGTTTACAGGGACAGACGTTGTGTTAACCACACACGGAAAAATTAAAGAAGAGGCTGTCTTATTTTTAACTCATTATTTAGCAAAACATACACACACAAAAATACCACAAACTTCTTACTTGCCATGCTATGCTAATTATTTGTAAATCCTACTACAATGTCAGAAAACACGTTTGGGACATCCCGTTACAGGTAAACACTGATTACCTATACCGCGAATCACTGCAGGAGAAAAACACATGTCGACTGATTACGCCTTAATTTATTTGCTATATACCCATATAATTATTGGATGTAAAAATAAAAAATGAGGATCTATGTATTTTCTTGAATGGCTAAACTGAATACGCGGGACCTCAATTTTACCCATAGTTAAATTTTGACCCATATATCTCCTGGCTTCTATTGAAACAATAAAGTTTGCTCCCTACCCCTGCCTAGACACATTTAGCATACCATCATTTTCTGTACCATATTTCTGATCTCGGCGTCGCTACTGCACACAAAGATATCCTCCACCCTTTATTCCGAGCCTCCTTTTTACATCATCCCCATCCTGTAAGGATAACCTCCACCCACCCTGGTTCTTGCTCCATGTACATTTAAATGACAACTGAGCAAATAACCAAAGTTTGATTTATTAGGAAAAAACAGAATAATGTTTAAACATATTAAGCTAATGGTTTTAATTATAGTATTGTATTATACTATATATTATAGCGTAATTGAATATTTATCAAATATAAAAGAAATAATATATCCAAACAGTTGTTATGCTGCCTTTTCAAGTTGGATAAAATCCATGTTTTGTGCTACTTGACAAGAAGTTTGTAATTTAAAAAAATATTTATATTAATCACATGTATATGCTTCGTCCTAAAAAAACTGAAACAAGTCTTTTGGAAGAGACAAGTTTTTCATAATATATCATTATAATATATACGTTTGTGTATGTGTATTACTAGTACCAGCAATCACACACACGCCAAACCTGATATAATATGTTGTTTGTTTTTTGTTTTTTTTAACTTTTGGAACTTACTCGGCTTTATACAGCCAATGCTGTCTACCTGTTATTTGTAACAGAACCGCTCGGATTATTCCTTGCAGAGCATTCTTGCCAATGTGGGAGTGGATTAGAACATACACTCTAAGAGATAATGGTTCTTTGGGTGTTCTTTAGAAAAGAGAATGGTTCTATATGGAACCCGGAAGGTTATATGTGGGACCAATACGACAAAAACGGTTCTTAGGTATAAGAAGAAAGAGTTAAATACTTGGAACAGTTGCTGTGAGGGGTCCATACAGAATCATAAAGGGTTCCATCGCAGCCATTACCGAAAATCCTTGAACGGTTACATTAAAGCCATATGTTTCTAAGTGTATATAATTGACTGACTGGTCGACATGCAATAACACGATTCTCAAAAACAGTCGAGAAACCACAAAACGTGCATAATTAGCACACAGCAGAAACCTTTAACAGCATAGACGTGGGTTTATGGCATGGGGATGAAGTAAATTGTCTAACAATGGTAGTCTCACCTATTTGTTCGTGGTAAATTTGATTGATATCACGTGTTTTGCTCCAGTTATAACCTAATAAGTAGGTCTTTTCAGACCCTGGGTTTATTTTGCGGAAAATTGTCTTTTTAGACGCTGAATCGACATTCACTGCACATTAAAATAAAAATGATATAATTTAAATCAATGCACTTTTGATGTTTTATTTCTCAGAGCGTAATTAATTTAACACGGAGTAAAAAAAAAATGGTTCATTTAAATGCCCATTTTTCTCTCTTCCAAATATGTCACATTTCAAGAGTCTAAAATGCGCATGTTCTATTTTGATAGGGTGATCAATAACGTGATTGATTAAATGATAAACAAAGTATCCAGACCAACACCGTCACACAATAATGATATAAAGAAGCTTGGGAGCTTAAGTTCCTCCCCACTGAAATAATGGACCCACCCCCAAAGCAAAAACAAAACAAAAACAAATTGGAGAAACTACATTGATTGATGATTAACTGTGAAGCAACCCTGTCGCCCAATGTGAATTTAAAATTTACAATCGTGTATATTAGCTGGTAAGACGTTCACAAGAAACGGAACTAAATTGTGTTATCTGTGCTCTGATGAACACAGCTGTGAAATCCTATAGTCGCTATGCAGGGAAATCCTCGTAGAGCCAGTGTTCGGGTTATATTTAATAGTTAATTATCTCGGTCCCCAAAACATAACGCGAGTTTACCAAGTCCTTTGTTACAACGCAAGGCAGTAAAAGAAGATGTCTTTCGAAACACAGCGCCACCTGTTGTTGGTTTCCGCAAAATACAGAAGGTATTACCAGTTTTAATGTGTTGAACCACAAACATACATCTGAAATGCCAAACTGACCTGTAGAGAAGAATTTTATATTAACATATGTGTCTCTGGTCCAATTAAAAGCTATACAGGTTATACATACTACATTTACATGAAGATTGCTTCCCAGTGGACGTAGACTAGAACGTTGTATTGTGTATTCTTGGAGATAAAGATAGGCTTTATACAGGTCAAGAATTAAACTACTTAAATATAATGTAACTGAGGTAAAGACCCCTGTGTTTGTAGGACATGACACAGATAATATGTTATTTGTATTCTTGAAGATGTAGAGAAGCGGATACATTGCTTTGTAGTGTTGATCTACCAGGATTCAGTCGTATAAATCATCTCGCTTTGATGCTATTAGTATGTCCCAAGCGTAGACCTATTGCCTTTTTTTATCATCAGAGGAACATACCAAGACTTTTTTTGTGGGACAGATTTAAGGATCAGTCATTGACTAAACCCAATCAACCAGTTTGAGAGTGTATTACAAAATGTTACACTCGATTAACACCAGGGAATGTTTTCTAATACAAAGGCAGAACACTCTATGGGAAATCGCTATGATTTAACCGGATACTAATATAAAATGTATTTATAGTCAGTGACAACAAACAAATGGAAATGTTTCGAATGAAATCGGTTTACCTAAAACATTGGAACAAGTTAATAAATTACATTTTATTTTTAGTAACAATATAGTGAAAACATTAGGACAACATGTTCACTCTTTCCACACAGTTCTGTAATGCATTTAAATATAACTGCGTATAGTTAATGCTATCATGGTCTTAAACAAATCAATGTGCTCGTCATGCAACAAAAATGAATATTCATCGATTGATCATCATTTCGTGGGCCATGTAGAGCTGCTGGCTCATGGCTTGATCAGTATTTTAACCCGATCCGCACGTTATTATCACCTTCGAGCACACTTTTTTTTTTTACAAATTATTACTCGCTTCAAACAAGGACAAAGTACAGACGGTATGCCTCACGGCCTTCAACAGACAAACAAACACGCTTGAACCTCTAAATATGGTATTTTAAGCTGTGCTTAAGAGAACACTTGTTAAGTTTTTGGTCTGTTTTGTTCATTTGTTGTATTGAATATACTTATTGTATTAAATTATTACAAACCATTATCTTCAATTAAATACATATCAGGCTAAATACCTCTCTCTCCATACGCCTACGTCCTAATTTTTTTGACCAATAAATTGCGTCATATGTTTTTCACTATTTCAAATCGATTTGTATCGATATCTTAATTATTAATTATCAACTGTTGGAAACATATTTTGTCAGATGATAATAAAATTGTCGCAAAATGTAAGGGTACTTGGCTCTTCTGACGGTGTTATATCTATACTACAACAGTGTATGGTAATAAACATCACTATGTATTGTGAAATGATCGGCTGTGGAACACGACTGTTCTGCCAGTACTGAGCAAATATAGCATGTTCGTTTTCCTAAAGATACTCCCACATGCCGTAAGGCCATGTTGAAATACACAAAATTTCTTCGCAGATTTTTTGCTTTTGAAGGTAGGTGTTAACAGCTTTCCATTTTATTAGATGTCCTTTTTTCAGACATTACAAGTATCGTTGCGTTGCCGAAATTATTTTCCGAGTTCTTCAAATGCAATTAAGCTGGTATCAATCTAATTTCCAGTTTAATAAATCTCGTTGAGGGTAAAAAATAAAAGGGAAACATGTCCTTGAGAATTAGGTCTTTTGAATAAAAAAAAGGAAATGAAAGGGCTGGAATTCGAACACAGAATACTTTATTCGTGCTAGTGAGTCAGTAGGACACGTTTTGTGTTAATGTCATTATACACAGTTTACAATTTCTCTTAAAGAGACAACATTAAGTGTCGAAACGTTAAGCCACAAGCACATGAAGTTATCTTATTTCAAGGTTGTTCAGCTCATTTCATAGGCTCCATATGTCCACTTCATTTGCATTACAGATAATTCTCTTGGAAAATACAACTGTTTTCCCAAAATAACGAAATAGCTGTTAATACTTAATCTATATATGACACAAAGATTATTTTAGAGCCAGTAGATATATGAACGTATCAAACATTTAAATACCTAACAACGTCGTGTCAAGACTAGGATTTGGATTGAGGTAGCAAATTTTGCGCACCAGTTCTATGAAAAATTATGAAGATTATATATGACACAGCTGCGACTTAGCGGCTTGGCAGGAATCATTTATCATAATCAACGTTTGTATAACGAATGCATGTTAGTCTGGCGTGATTAGCGTTGACGAGCTGATTTGTTTGTTTGTTTGATTGGTGTTTAACGTCGTACTCAAGGGTATTTCACTTATATGACGACGGACAAAAAT
>JAVFBW010137469.1:0-13210 GCA_034783835.1 Mopalia ciliata
ATCTATAGAATACTCTTATAGATAGACTAGTAAGAACAACAATAACGTTTTTAATCATTTCGTAAGTAACCATGTCGCAACTCCCGATACACGGGCCTATGCCAAAGATGTAGGTGTTCTATTATCATATCAGGTTAATTGGTGTTTTTCCTAAATGGAAAAAAATGATCAATTTTCCACTTTCACCATGGGTTGATATAGGCTAAGACGGAGGAATTAGCCCTATACATTGTGCTAATACTTTAGCAGCTCTTACTGGGGATTTTTTTTCCAAAATCACACTGGTGTTAATTAACAATTCTGACGTCCAATTTTCTGTGGCGTGACTTGTCGTCCATTCGACCTAGAGCTGGCTTTGATCTTATTTCAATGTGACCAGTTTTAGACAAAAACAATGAAGAATTGAAGTGTTCAGTCAGATCTCTTTCCCCTTTGAACAACAGGCTTATATTAATAAATGCCCGTCCATATTTTCTATTTTAATGCTATTAAACGGAAGGTTGGCGCCAAGCGCATCGCAAACACTAATTACGATTGAATGACAAGGAAATAGTAGGTGTTTGAACACATATGGGAATTTGGAGCATTATTCACCGACAAATTTACGCTAAGGGTTGTATTAGACTCACCTACTGACTTAGTCGATATACTACACTCCCGCAAAGAGGCGTAGATGAAGGTTGCATAGTCAACGTGAAAACCTCTTCAGTGTCGTCCATGGATAAAACGGATGCAGATTCGACGGGTTTCACACCGGTACAAGTTCTACATTGTCTCTTCTCTCTAGGCGGAGAGTTGTAGTCTGGCTATCCTTCTTCCGCTGACAGTTCACGGCATCCTGATTGGCCTGGCAGTGTTACTCCCGCCGGAAACTCAAACTAAAACATACCAAATAAAACAAAACCTTACTTAAAGAATGCACATAAAGTTACCGGGGATTTACAAATAGTATGATACATACACAACTTAACTATGATAAATTTAAAAACGGATGGCAAACAAGAATAAAAACCCGGGTTCAAATTGTTAAAGGGGTGAACGATCGCTTAGAAAATGAAAAGGATTTGAATGACGCAGTGCACCGAGGGACAATTACGCCAAGAAGCTTGCTAAGGGAGATAACTTCTAGCACCTCTGAAATGGACAGTTAAATTCTGGTAATAAATGTGTCTATCCCAAAATTGAATAAACTGTATTAATCTAGAAAACAGTTTCGCTGATGGATTTGGCAGTGCGTACGGTAAATTGTTTAACTTAGGGAGGGCCAGGGTTTTCACCACAGTGACTCTGCCTTTTTGACCAACTGCTAAGCAAATGCTGTATTTCCTTTAGTTTCTTAGCATAATTTATATCCAAAATATCGTTAAGCAATTTATCAGGTGGCTTCTTTTTGCCAGTAAATCTAAGCGGGTTTGCCTTTTCTATGTTAACTTTTAATCCAGATCATTTCGCATCTTTTTTCCGAAACATTTTTCTAGAGAGGTATCTGCATCCATCCAAGAATGTGGCTGTATCGTCAGCAAATTGTCTATATTCAGTATAACCTATTGTTATGCCCTTTATAGTCTCGTTTTCCCTTATCATATGAGTTAAGACTTTGGCACAGAGAATAAAACGGTAATGGGGTTGTCTGGTTTTCCTGAATGAATCTGTTCTAAAATATCTGAAGAAACTCCTATTGACGATTGAATTGACCAAGAACAAACCATTCTTTGAAGCTTAAATGTCAGCACAACAAATGCATTTTTGAAAAAATCGGATAATATTATTTATTTATGGGTTTTTTTTAACTAAAAACTTGATAATCTATTGATACATAGTCATTCTTTTTTTAATAATTAAAAATAACACAAAACTTTATTGGGTATTTCGCAATACTTTGACAGGAAACAATGCTTTATTTTATTAAAAATATAAACTCCGACATTTTTTCTCTGGCTCAATTTTTCCAGTTGAAGTTTAAAATATTTTATGAACATAGACAAGAAGAGAATACAAGACAGTTAGACAGGGTAAGAGCTGTAGTGAGTTGCAATCGATAACCATTCACCCTCTCTGTATCTCTGCATTCACATTGCTTCGATAGTGCTTGTTTGGATCGTTTCGCCTTTGGTATTGATGTCTTCTGGGGTACTTATTATCAGCTGTGGCTGTCCTGGCTGCTAATGTTTACATACTCACTTTGAATGGAATTACAACTAACATTTGACACGGTCAGCTCTTGTCAATTTTATAGAAAAACTGGTATATTTCACAACATATATACACGTTTTTTTGCGAAACATACAATAATATCGAATGGGTCAATTCGATATTATAAACATATTGAGAACAAAAAAAGATCAAATCCCTTCAAAGAAAGGAGTATGAAAGAGATAAACCTGTCGTAAAATAGATCAGAAATACAATTTACCTTTTTTGCTTTCATTGTTCAGTGTAGCGTACTGGGAATATGTCTACTCTTCGGTTGTTATAATACCTACAAAACTGATTTTTTTTTTTTTTTCACATTTTATCTCAACATATAACCCAACTAAAAAATGGTCATTCAGATTTTTAAAATCTTTTTTCGTTTTTTAGATATAGTTATAAGAAGTTGAAATTTCACTATTTTTACTCAATTTCTGTTTTTTAATTGTTGACCTTTATCGCAGTATTGCAAGAAAACTAGGATAAACAGGACAAAACTGACTGCCCGTTTTTTGGTTCATATAATGTGTAATACGTTGATGTAAAATTGAATTGTTGACGTAAATGGTGTAAAGATAGTAACAATTTGGAATAGAGGTATCAAATAGTTTTTTCTGTAAGTTTAGGATAAAAATAATTTACTGATTATTGTTCTGTTGAAAAGACGATTCAGAATATATATATATATACATGTGTTGAAATATGAGCAGTGCTTTACGAGTAAAACGGTGAAATGTGTAAACATTTTGTGTTCTTAAGTATCCTTAAGTCGCTCAGAAATGCATCCACATGACTTAATCGAACCATACATATTTTGGATAGCTTTTAGTAATTTACCAGCAATATCTTCTATAAATTTGTACCATAATACCCTCAGCACCCAAATATCATACCCCGTGAAAAGCCTATAGATACAGCAATGAATGTGAAGTAAAATTGATTTGTGGTGTGAAAGTAATTGCCAATGCAGTTATTAAGATCACAACTATTATCAATGGTGGAGTAAACTGAATCCCACCTATCGGAGGACTTCATGGTCAATATAATAATCATTTACCCTTTAAATAAGAATAACTGTAAACAAAAAAGTTTACCGAGGTAACTTAAGGTTAGCCGCTCATATAAAGAATAAGATGGAACAGTTTGTCATAAATTGATAATAGTCATGACGAGCTAGATGGTATACTATTAGTGTAGCTGAAGTTAAAGAGTGTATTGATAAACTTAATTAATTAAGCTGCAGGATTTGATAAAATAATTAACAAATACATTAAGTCATCGGAAGCAATTATGTTAACTAACCATGTTACAATAACATACCGATTTGAAGAGTTTTATTGTAGAGTTTTCAACGACTGCTAAGAATCACAATGTCCAGCCACGCTATACTGAGGATATATGCTGGCTAAGAGGAGACAGCTATAAGACAGAAATAGACTAAGTTAGTATACAATGAGTGCATATTTTATGTTAACTTATATTTTCAACTTGAAATTAATTCTAAAGACGCGGGATTCATATAGTAGAATAATGCTGTTTATGAAGTCGATATTTTCAACACAAAACTTTACCTAGAGATTTTTTCACAGCGCAACAAAAACATTCTTACAGGTCTGCTTGTGTGTTCGATTGAGGTTAAACGTCCCCAAGTGTATCTGATTTATATGTCGACGCATTGTCCATTTCACACCATGACTTGCTTATATACGGACAATCGAGAGAAAACCTCGTAACCACCAATGCGATTCCTCATTCATATACCTTATCGTAGACAGGTGAACTCGAAAATAGTACAATGTTTTCTCAATGGTCTTAATGTTATATCCGCGGTGTAAAAGTTTCCAACTCAGTGAAACTGTTTTTAGTGCGGAAGGAATGAGTTTTCCGTGGTAGAAAGGTTTTCATCGCGATGGAAACATTTTCTCCGCGATGTTTACAAATGTTTTGTCAAAGTTTTGAGCGCAGTGTATCAGGTAGTCAACAGGGCGGTGTAAACGTTGTAAAGGTTTTCCACGGTAAACACTTATACACTGTGGTAGAAAAGTTTCCTCCGCTGCAGTGAAAAAGCAATCTTAAATGTCCCTTTAATACAAAACCACATTCTTGAGATTAAATTATAAATCAGTGGCAGATTGTTTCATTATTATTAATTTCTGTAAGGAAGCTGCAAACGCAAACAAAAACTTATCGGAAAGACAAAACCATATATTCAAATATGAAAAGTACAAAAATCAGATATTTTGTATCTTTGAATCAAGTATTAAAGCGAGGGACATGAAATCTGCCTTCTCTGAACATCCTCGATGGGGAAACGCTACCGTATTTGAGTTTTTGTAACATATATAGTGTTGAATATAACTACCTTTATTACTAT
Source organism: Mopalia ciliata (assembly GCA_034783835.1). Classification (NCBI taxonomy): domain Eukaryota; kingdom Metazoa; phylum Mollusca; class Polyplacophora; order Chitonida; family Mopaliidae; genus Mopalia; species Mopalia ciliata. The sequence continues at coordinate 4,565 of JAVFBW010137469.1, forward strand.
ATGCAGTATGCAGCGTTGTTAAAATCTGCATTCGTTCGCTTCATAGAGGTAGGCCTACCTATAATTTGACAAAAACAAACATTTCGTTGCCAGCAAAATTAAAATTGTTATTACAAAACAAGAAAGAAGTTAAAGCTTTGTATAATATCTTGATTAGTCCTGACATCATCCAAAAAAGTCAAGCTAAATGAGAAAATGTCTCAAAAGAAAAATGGGATCTTATTTATAAACTATCTTTTTCATATCGTACAAAAAATAAGCTACAGTGGTTTCAATACCGCATTAGCCACCGCATATTAGCTACCAGTAAATACGACTTTTGATGACTTTGGTACATTTTGCACAGGAAACAATTTTCGTGACTGTGAAACAGTGTGTTACTTGTGGAATAAATTAACATGTTACATCTTTGGTGTTACGGGTAAACCCATTAGCTTAACAAATATGGACTTTATATTTGACAAAATTGAATCAGGTGATTCATTTAAATCATTAAATTATATATTATTGTTGTCACGTTAGTACATATACACAAAACGGTGTCAACGAGAAAGGCTGTTTGTATTAGAACTCGAATCCTGCTTAGGTCAACATGTTAAAATGGATAAATATTCTGCTCTTAAATATGATAAGAAAAATTTCATTACATTTGGATAGACTGGTTAACAATATTAAAGTAACATTCTTTTGTCTAATATAACAGTTTTATATCTCATATTGTAAGGTATGTAGGACATATGTACATCTTTATTGTGCTATTAAATGTGATTTGTTAGTGGAAATAAAATACATATATTTTTTTAAGCGCAACATTTCCCGGATTAGACACAATGTCTAGGATTTGGCGACATTCCTTTATTACTCGCAAATTAATCCATGATTGCATGGGCACAGTGACATGTTAGCCGCATTGTCTCTGATGACACACGCCATACCCTATACCGTTCTAAAATACCCCGCGTGTGGCATTAAGGTGCACTACTGGCTTTATTGTCATTTATTCTAGGCAAAACGTCACGTAATGTAAAGATAACACGTCGACTGACTGCCTGTATATGGCAAGCAACGCGAGAAAGTATGAGAAAAGTTGATCGTGCATCCAACTTGCGTGTGGGTATACTGTGGGATGAGGGCATTTGTGTGAATAGTTCAATACCCTTTTATTTCAACAAAAGGTGCGGATGTACTGTGTAAGGAATACATCTTTACCAACGTTACTTGTCCGGTATAGATCGTAACAACCATCAGTCAAGAAATAAACGACAAGAACTAAATAGGCCTCGCACAGGGCCCAGGTATCTCGCACAAATTGAATTCGGAATTTCATAAAGGTATAATAATTGACCGTATGAAAACTGTACAGTGAGGTCGCTTGAGACACTTTATAAGAGCTGGCGGGGAGAGTGTTAACATTGAGCTTGTCAGATTTGAACAATAGTGACTAGCAGGGACCAATGCGATAATGAACTGACCAGGACTTGATGTTTGATTAAATGACCTGGCCCTTTCTCTCTCCACAATATTGTCAAGAATGGCAACTCAATTAAATTCCCTCTCTATGACCCGGTGTAAAGTACAATGGACTCGCTCAATGCATATGGAGATTGAGCGAGCCACATCGAACTATAGGGGTCACCGGCCTATTCTTTACCCTCTCGCTACAATGGGCCTGACAATGTTCATTGTCACTCACCGGCGTTTAATTAAACTGTTCTATAACATATAATCACTTTTGTTATATGTCTTTAGTTTTATCACATATGCTCCGCTGCCATTAATGTCAATATTGTTGACATACATATTGGTTTATTGCTATCATTAATAACGCTGTGGATTCCCATCAAACGTTATCTAGATTGTTGTTATGTTGACCCTAGTGGTAGCCATGCCAATATGTATCTCATAGAGTAAAGTGTAAGTGTGCCCAGTGTGATATCCCCTCGATTGGAGCACTGTGAAATGTTTGAGTGGATATATCACTACCTGGTGTTTGTTTAACATGGTTATGCATGTATATTGTGGTAGGTAGGCCGTGTTGGTATATGTATAGTAGCCTAAGGGGAGCAGCCCACAAGCATAATGGACTAGAAATATATTTACCAGATCGAACACCGTTGACACGTTACTGTATACACACTCTACCTGGCCGTTATCATAGGTGTTTGAGAACAGGTGAGGAACGAACGAAGAGTGTATCCGATAGTTTCTTTCTGAATATTCTGGGTGACAAAGAAGCCGTCTACTGAATTTTGAAACGTCAGAATGTTACAACGGAAAATAGGTGATGCAGGCTTAAGTAGGTACGATTCTTCATCAGAAATGAGAAAAGTTTCGACAGTTCTAGATAACCCTGATCAGCCTAAGAGAAAGGACACCCTGGCTGATTATGACAAGAAGAGTGTGGGAAGCATGGGTCCTTCCTTGGTAGGATTTCTAGCCAGTAAACGCTTTGCTCGGAAGCTGACATCGCGGGTTGCTGGAAGTTGGGGCAATCGCTCCCGAATATCTAATGTTGAGCCGAGCTACCCCAAAGAGCCCACCTATCGAATGGAACCAATGAACAAATTCTGTTCAGGTATTGTCCGTGATATCTTAAAGGCAAAGCTGACAGAACGACTGGAGGGCTTCAGCTACAGCGCGAAACAGGCGGCACTCCTGAGTAAAGTGCTCACAGAGGAGATCAAAGAGAAGCTCAAATCTCTGGATTATGAACGGTATAAGTTAATATGTCAGGTGACTATCGGCGAAAAGAAAGGACAATGTATGACAATTTCGAGTAGATGTAGTTGGGATCCCACGTTGGATACATCAGCAACTTTTACCTACAATACACCGTCATGGTACTGCACTGCAACAGTTTTTGGAATTTACAAAGAGTGACAAGTATATTAGTCATCGTTACGTCGATATTCATTTAGCCACCATATAGTATTTCCTTTAGAACTTTTTGATTTATTTCTCAGTGAAAACTGTCTATTTTACCTGGGTACTTGTGGTTTTGATTGGACGGCTGGTGAACATAAAGCTGATATTACAAACCGCATGTGTCGCATATAAACATTCCAGGGCGAACTTTTAGATATGTGCGTATCCGTGTGTGATTGCCTTTTTGAGAGCAAACTTTCATTTTGGATGAATTACTAAACAAAGCTAATAACACGGAATATGGAATAATAATAATAAAGCCGTTTCGACCTGAACTTCATGATAAATTGCCTCGATACATTTGATGGATCAAATAGTCATCTAGGAGAAACTTTCTCCTACCACATAACAGGCTGAATAGACGTGACCAAATGAACACTGCCAGGGATATATACGAATGGGGATATACATTTTAACATATGTCCATCGACGCATTCACAGCGTATCGCAATATGTGACAGGCAAAACCAAAGTCAGAACAGCTAATCAACTATAAGTTAGGATAGCGTGTGTTACGAATAATCCAAATGTGTATGTCGTGAGAATAACCAACAGAGCGTGGTTTTGTTTGCCATCCGTATTTCTCGGTATTATAAATTCCTTATTGGTCATATTAGTCATTAAATCCGAAAGATTAATCTTATAAATGTCCCCGGCTTATAGTTAAGGTCACCTACAAGACTTATTTACACCCACTACTTAATTATACAGTTTCTGGATAACCTATTTATTCTCTTTAAACAAACAATTCGAATCATTGCGCTCACGCGTCGACTCGCCTATAAAAAAAACCCCTCGTTAGTGAACTATAAAGCCTACCTCTTCATAAACGTAACCACTAAACAATTCTCACTCTGACCCACTAGCACTTTTGTCACCTTGAACTAATCCAAATTAACTTTAAAAGTTACTTTGTAAAAACATCAAACATCCACCACTACAGAGCAACATGGACTGACTTACATAAATCAATCTATTACAGTAATTTCTCATTCTACTCAGTTCAGGTTAAAAGTCGGCGCGAATGGAACAAATTATCAAATAAACTCCGCTGTATTCAATCTCAATCACTATTCTAACCCAAAGTATTACAATATTACCTCAGTGTAAACTTACCTTTAATACATGCACATATGCTCGTCTGTATATTTGCACACTTGCAAATATTTTCTACCAAAATGTATCTCTCTATTATTTACGTCTTCACCTCTTCTGTTGTTTTAAACTTCTTTTAGCTTTATTTCCGCTAACTATTAGTTAAATGATGATATACCATATATGTTATATATATATATAATTATATGTATGTTGGTGAAGATAAACATAATTGTTGATTACTATTTTTGTTTATTCTGTTTTCCTGAACGTATGTAATCAAATGGAAAACCCCACCAGAGCATCGCTGAAAAGTTCGTTTTGCGCGGGTCCATGCGCATTTCCAAAGTGGATGGAGAAAAGTACAGGAATCAAAATTGTATTTATATTTTATGCCTTTTCTTGTCACATATTTAATAATGTACAAACGTATAATAAATCTAATAAATATGTATAAATATTTGTAAGATTATTTTCTTCATTTTTAATGGTAGAGCAACAACAGATGACGGAGGCAATAATGACGTATGAACCTGTGACGATTCCTATATGATTATTCGTTCTTTTACGGACATTTTAACCCCAATCATTATCTGCGTGTTGTTGTCGATTAAAGGCTAAAATTCAAATCACGACTGAGGACGAAAAAAAACCAAAAAACCTGGATCGAGAAAAACGCCTCGCATTTTTTTTTTTTTTTTTTCGGATATGTTTATTGGTTTTCTCTGGGTTCTTAACGGTGTTGGTAGCAGCACCTACATACATTATTTGTAATCATGGTTTGTGGGTCAGTTGCATTTTGTAACCACCAAGTACCATCTAGCCTTTTAACGTAAACTGGGAACTTTGGGATAAACCGGCACCATTACTGTCTTACCAGGAAGTGACGAGATGTTCTCCCTTTACAATAAGCCAAAGGTGCATACAAATGTGAAAATGGGTTATCTAGGTCAACATAAAATTGAATAATTTATTCATTTAAAAAGGATTAAACTTGTTATTATCTTTATCATTTGTTTGTTTGATTTGGTTGACTGGTATCTTTAAAAAGGCAATTAGGTTGATGTACAGCTGATTGACATCACAGCATTGTCCCGGTGTATTTCTACAGTTGTAATTTGTCTTGCTACGACTGCACAATTTACGCTGTTTTAACGAATATCACTTCATGTAGACATTCAAAATGGCACTAGGTTTATGACCAAGCAGGCTGTACATACGGCATGGAGTCCGTGGAGCTTAGGCTTGGGGAAACTTTGCGTACTTTTAAAGATAGTATGTTAGGCAATAGAATACTGATATCATTCATTTAAGGAGCAAATAGTATTTAATATACCAAGGAGCTGAAATTGTCAATAACACCTGATTGCCATTTCTTAAAAGATCTACCAGTATTGTAAGAAGTATATCAGATCGTTCAAAACCATCACTCCCAGGAGCGAGTACAATCCCTTTTCTTTCTGTGTTACCAGCCTTCAATGGAACGCTTTGGAAGATATAATACATCCACCTTATTAAGTCGTTTATTTTGTCAAACGTTTAAACTCCATCAAATACATTCAAGTGTGCTATGTATCAAGATTGCTGAGCCATAAACCACACCCCTAGAAATAATGGTTCTCTGGGGGTTCTTTTAGAAAAACGGAACCTCTATATGAAATAATAACGACAAAAACAGTTCTTTGATATAATCAGAAATGGAGAAATACATGTTCTGTGAAATGTGAGCAGATAGATACTCTGGTTCTCATTGACTAGTGAGCAGAACGTTGCCTGTTAGCAGAGATCGAGCACCATCACATCCTACGCACGGAACTTATGAAATACTCTACCGACCACCATCAAAAATGATCTGATGCTCAATTTGAAAGTTGTTCAACCTGGCCGTAAAACTTTTTATCTCTGGTGATATGTGTTTGTACAAACCATCCCTGCTACTCATGATTGCCTTGGACAATTTGATAGCAACAAATTTTGGGGTATTGTAATTAAAATTATTAAAATAGCTATAGATCTATTATGAAGAGAGGGAAAACAATACACAATGCTAATTATTTTCAGGAAGTATGAATAAATAATGCAGAGCGCAGAAATACAAGATCAACTCTGAATAACAGCATCTCTAGAACTGTCACATGATATGTTTTAGAATTGTTATTCGCCATATAGAAATGAAGTAAAGTAAAGCTTGAATTAGAATGATGAGAGTAAAGAACATTGGACTTTTTCTATCTTGTGAGACAATTGTGGCAAATCTTTCAAATCAAGATTAAGATTAAGAAATATAGCAAAGCAGATGTGCATTCAACTAAGATTTGATAAAAAGGTCCTAACGAAGAAAGCAAAATAATAAATCTGTTTCCGTAATGAAAAGGAATTATTTCTCGCACGAACACCACTGCTACATAAAGTGTGGCGAGAGATTGGTTGAACAGAAATGAACTTGGGGTTTGAAACGTGGAATGACGTCTTTATAAATTAATTTAAAAGAGAAAAACTTGCTTAACCGGTATACAATAAGGATTCATATGTCTTTCTCATTCGGTTCAGTGGTCTAAAATTTGTGAGATAAGGTAAAGGTTCTTTAATGTAGCAGATCGAGTAGAGGTTTCAATTGTTTTAAGAGTCTCAAACCTTTCCAGGTGTGAAGGATACATTTATCGATGACATAAGTGAGACTTTTAAATCAAGTCCAGCGAATGATAAATTTAAGGATAGAATGGTAGATTTCATGCCATATGTATGGGCTAACTGTATTGATACTAGTATTGAAGTTAGATAAGATATGTTTTGTTGGTCAGTTATTATATCCCAATTAGACGTAAACGTTTTGGATAAAGAAGAGTATTAATTCCAGTTCATAAGTTGGTTCAGAACCGTCCAAGTTCCTGGGATATCGTGCTAGGCATTATAAAATTCAGTTTCAAACTAATGAGTGTATTTTATTTATTGCGAAATTAACGATATGTTTTACGGCCATTTTATTAGCGCAAAGTAGTAGTCTTTAAGGACTCTACCGCTAGTCCGCGGCTCTTATCTTTTCGTGGCTTTTGTGGGTATTTCCAAAGGCTGATAATATTAACATCATATATATTTAGAGAGCGGAGGACTTCAAGATTCTAAATATTATGATTCATTTTAATTTATAATGGCATTTATAAAAAAAAAACTTCAAATTATTTTTTCATGATGGATTACAACTTCTGGTGTATTATGGGTGCAACGTTTTAACGTCTATTCTGTTCCTTACCTGTATTCTGAACAGACATCCATGTGTTATATAAATAGATTTTAAGAAAGCAACCGAGAACCACAGTTTAATGACGTTATGCTTAATTTGTGTGTAGTCAGTTTTAGGGAGTGATTCTTTATACAATGAGACAAAAGTATCGTTAAGGACAATAAGTGCCGATTCTGTATTATCCTGTTTATATACACTTTGCAAGTTTGTGTTTTTCAATCTTTTAGAACTATATTCTTTATGTGTAGTGTTAATGCAATCGTATTCTCTCGAGAGTTTCTATAGTGGACGAGACTAAGACAACTCTCGTATATTATGCCAGGCCATCGCGCAGTGATTTCCGCCAATATTTGGGGCGACGTATGCCACAGACCAGCAAATAAAAGAAATGTAAAACAAGATGGCCCGGGTGTATCTTAGAGTGAATGTGTCGACATAGGACGTAGAATTGATTTCATTTTAGAATGGTGTTAATGGTGAGTCGAGGGTATAGAGCTTTGTCCATAGACGGTCTACGAATGGAGCAGAAAGGGAATTAGCAAATGATATCAGTGAGAATAAGTGGGTAATTTTGAAAATTAATAATACAGATGGGTTTAGCAAATGAAGGATAGAAGTGATTGCATGTAATACAATTTCGAAATTCGTGTTTTTGAACATTATGCTCACTTTTGAAAATGTTGATATTGAAATACACTTTCCTCCTTCAGGGAGTTTATTCTGGAGAGGACAGATTGGCCATTGAAGGTAATCCGTGAATTCATTCTCTATACTTATCGTGTTGACAACATGTAAAGACATGAATATGCTAATATTATGTAATAATCACCATTTTGTTTAACGGAATTTTGTGAAAAGCAATAGGCCTACCACCGTCGTCTTAACCGGAAGAAGCTACATACCAAGTTTGAAGTCTATCTATATATTCTATACTTATCGTGTTTATAACACATACAGGCATGATAAGCTAAAATTATGTAATAAGGGACATTTCGTTTAACGGAATTTGGTGAAATGCAATACCATTCGTAGTCTTAACAAGACGACGCTCCATACCAAGTTTGAAGTTAATCGGTGATTTTTTGTTTTTCAAGTTAGCGTGTTCACAAACATTTCTGACGGACGGACGGACACCGATTAGCATTTCTAAGTCCCCCTACTATAGTAGTGGTTGACAAAAACTATCTGTAAAATAATTCCCGTTTTTTCCCCGACGCTAAGAATTTGTTTTATTCACTTAGAAACTTGCGGCTTTTCATACAAATCATTTGAGCTGTGATGTAGGCAGGAGAAACTCCCAACATCCTTGGCCATTTACGTACCATAAATAACCTCTCACATAATGCTGTTCATTTCAAGGGAGGTAACTCGTAAAGATTTACTTT
>JAVFBW010137491.1:0-13208 GCA_034783835.1 Mopalia ciliata
ACTATCTTTTGTATTAAGTTTCAAGAAAATATTTAGAAATTTATGAGTGTAAAGTTTCTTTTTTGACTGAGTATAAATTCATTCATTCACTTTTTTGTTTCATTCATTTGTTGATTGTTTCGTTCGTTCATTCGTTTGTTTTATCATTTTTTTATTTATTATAAATTTACTTATTTATTTTTGAAACTGTGATAAAAATACCGGTGTTTGGAACATAATGTATATACTGGTGGAATATTACATTTATAAAAGAGCAAACCCACGTTTTTTACGAAGCTGGCTATCTCACAATCAATCGAGTTCTACAGGTGACGGGTAATTGTACTCAGGGCAGCTCATTACAGATATGACCCAGTTAAAATACCTCGTTATTAAGGAATCACCTTCATTGACAAGGCCAAGCAGTTTTTCCAAAGAGGTTATTACCGGTACTCTATAATGTGGTTGGTGGACACTGGGCACAATTTAAAACAAGCTCATTTACATATAAAGTATTTGAGTTAAAGGATTTATGGAACATGAAACGAGTACATATAACATTGATTATCGGAAAATTGCAGCAAAGTGGAACGAACATTAGTGGGTTAATTTAAAACAAGCCAATTTTCCCCAATTAAATAAAACTCTTGGCCACATCTTATCAATTTTAGAAACCAAGCCATTAATTTTTTTTTTTTTCAAAATGGAGAAAAAATTGAAGGCTGCACTGATCAGAATATAAAAAATTTCTGGATTTTGGTTTTATTTAAAGTACGGCCTGTATAATTTCCACGTTTTAACCTTGAATCTAGAGGACGTGGACAATTAGTGTCACAGTAATTGTAATTGTAATTGTAATGCTTTATTTTTTTCCAGAGGATTACACACAGTCAAGAGACTACTAGGAGGTCTCCTCTATAGGACAAGTTATACAAGCTTTGATGACATAGGAATTATTTTACAATATACTATACCAGTTGTACAGGATTACCAGAAGTATCAAATCTTCTTCATAGTTTTTAAATCTACCAGTTTTATCTATATATGTAAATACAGCATCAAAAATAGACCTATTATTATCCGCTGACAGGTCATTACAACCTTTCAAAAGAATATCCGTCAAATGGTCAGGAAATAAATCAATGTACATAGTATAATGAATACCTGGGCTTAAGATGTTTACAACCGTGGTGAGTAAATCTCTTCGTATGGAAGATATATGGTTACTAATTCATTAATTTGGTAGAATCAACATGTGTACTTCTCCAAAGGGCATTTTTATTTGATGGCAAACCTGAAGATTTCCTAACCCACACTTGAGGCTTAAAAAGTTTTTACAGCATTGGTATGGATTTAACAGACTATCGCTATAGAAACAATAAGCAACTGGAAGTTCAACATCACAATTGAGGCTAAGACACCTGAATGTAATCTAATCAAGTTTTATTTCACTTTTTGTAATAATAATCCTCAATTTAGGATCAGCTGAACCCCCCAATGGTATCAACTCCTAAGCAAAATGATTTACCCATCACAATTTATCCGTGGAAAGCTATCCTGGCTCTCCAAACAAACACAAACCTACAGATCACACGTGGCGATTCCACAGTGGAAAACTACCCTGGGTCTACAGCCAAGCACAAAACCTACTGTTTATATCTATAGACTTAATTGCAGGCACTTCCTTGAGCTGATCGGTGAGGTTCTTGCATGAAAGAAACAGAGTGGACGAGCCATTTCCGGCCAGTCTAGAGCTTGCTTAACTGAATAGACCTAAATGACATAGCTTCTTACCAGGTCACAATTGTAACTCCAGCATACAATCAATTTTTGTCCCCAGCGATAAAGTCTCCTTTCTACAGACAGTTCATTCACCCAACTCACCCAGAGATTACTGGGTGATAAATAATAAAACACAAACAAGAGAAAAGGATCAATTCAAATGATGTGGATAACCCAAATTACCTCTGAAAATTATAACCCGAGTCCACAGTATAGGTGACAATCTCCACATGCATTGAGAAAAAGCCATTTGGATACTGTAGAAGAAGAGGTTCAGATGATTTAAGTGGCATGTGATTGACTCGACCGACCGACTGGGCTACAGAGGCTCCAGATACAAGGACTACAATTTTCCTCCAGCCAAACGCTGCAAATCTATGTGAGGCAGGGATACAGCTACATGTATGCTTTTAATGTTTAGGCCTACCCACAAGTCAGTCTGCTATTTGAGTAAATCTTACAAATCTGCTGAATTCTTGCCACCATACACACAAAAATATTATAGAAATAAAAAGTAAAAGCAAAATAAAAAAATCACATCTTTTCCCTGTCCTTGGCCAGAATTAACAAAGAATCAACGGCAAAGTAAAATGGATCACCTGTATTGATTGCACGCTGGTAAACTGCCCTGGATCTACAGTCAAGCACAAAACTTACTGTTTATATCTATAGACTTAATGGCTGGCACATCCTAAAGCTGGTCAGTAAGATTCTTGCACGAAAGAACAAGACTGGACGAACCATTTCCGGCCAGTCTAGCACTCACTTAACTGAATAGAGCCAAATGGCATAGCTTCTTATCAGATCACTGTTGTAACTCCAGCATGCAATCAATTTTGTCCCACAGATTTGGACTCCCCCACAAACAGTGCTGAGTGATAAATAATGAAACATAAACACACATGTACAACAGCACCTTTTCTAATTTGTTGGAGTGAAAAAAATAAATTACAGTAAAGAATGTTGACTTTGGAAGTAGTCAATTTGTGGGGAAGGATCTCCAGTGACTGTCTGAATGTTAGCCTTTAAGTAATATAGTTTTTGAGATGGTTCTCTCATACTGATTATGCTTACATCTCTAATTGGACCATGGAAATAAACTTAGCCTGTCATTAAACTACCATCTCTGGTGAGAAAGGCTAACAAGAGACATCTCTTGAGAGGTGATTCAATTAAAACAGCATATATTCTTGTACTGCCATACCATCTAGACTCAGTACTTACGATTGATTTGAATGGCACACAAGGTAAAAATCTAGTTGTGTTGCATTTCACTGTCTTCTTCATCACCATTTAAATTATTGATATCTTGTAAAATTTCTCTCAAAATGTCCTTTGCATTTTCTGCCTAATGTATGGAATAAGTCAGCAGTTCTAGGAAATGAAGTGAATGAAATATAAGTGACTTTTTATTATATAATTTTATTAAATAAGGTTTTCAGAGTTCTTAACCACACTTCATTAACATTTATGTGGCATCTCTCCGATGGTTTAATCACACATTAAGGCTTCAGTTCAAGGTTGTGTCTTCTTAATAACGTTCATCAGCATTTTCATAATACTTCACCTGAATGCTACAGGTGTGTTGTGGCCATCAATCAAGGTCAAGGTCAGATTTCCAATTTTTTAATATCTGTTCAATATCTGTTTAACGTCTTTACAGATTTTGATGATACTTTGCATGAGTATCACTAAAAAAAGAACATTTGTTAAGATTTTGCTCTGTTGTTGTCATTTGTGGTAATTAGTAAAGCTAATTGTGTTAAATTGTAGCAAACATATCACAATTAAGATCCTCTGGTCAAGAGTTGTGATGTAGCCATATGGAGTTTGTACAATGACATCTTTCGCATACACCTACGCCATCAAGCTTCTGACCAATCAACTGTGTTAGATTTGTCAATATTTTAAACTTAATTTTATTTCTAATTTAAATATCGAAAACAAAAACAACATTTGAATTTTTTGAAACATGTATTGTCAGATGAAAATAAGTTTGTATTAATGCTTAAGAACCTTTTAGACAGAAGGCTTTGTCCTGACCTACATTGTAGACTGTGTCCTCCATGTGAAGGTCATATATCCATCTGTCATCCATTGATCTAGGATATTCATAATACTTGACATGGATGTCACATTCCATAAGGGTGTTTCCCCTACATCAACCAAAGGTGTGACCTCAAGTTCAAGGTTAAACATTTCTGAATCTGTTGTGGGCTATATCTTCTTGTCTTCTTTAAGGATTGCCCCGTGAGGGAGCGGGTGGGCCATGGCTCTGCAAAATACTCCCTCGGCTTCCTCGGTCAATCATAAGAGGCGAGAAAAGAGGTTGCTTTCTGTTGCCCTGGTGTTCACAGAGCTAAAGGGTAATGGGCAGCAGATTTGTTTGTGATGTCCTGTATTTGTGTCCGTCTTCATATAAGTGAAATACCCTTGAGTATGATTTTAAACACCAATCAAACAAGTTATGTTAACATTGGTAATAGGACAAAGGGAATTACACGGCATTCTGGTGTGAAAGTGGGTGCACAGATTTAACATCATGCTGGGACCAGAAATATTTCAGGCTGATTGAATTAGATGTACAAAGTGAGTTTAAAAATCAACGATTAGGCTATATGTTTCATAAAGATATCATCTATTCTTGATTTAAAATAAACCAGACATTATTTCTGATCATGTGGTTATTTCTGTAACAAATAGAGCAATCTTTGGAGCTATTAATGGCTGTTCTCAATATAATTGGTGGAAAAACAAATTGACAGATGAAACAAGAACTTGATGACTAAATGTTGTCAAGTAGCTGAGTGAGGAATGGAGAAGTAAGGCAGCAAAACAAAACCAGCGCCACTTAGCAAAACGTTTCCCCCCACCAGGAAACTGTCTCTTATCCTGGATATGTAACGGACATAAGATAATACCTGAAAATCATTTGGCAATCAGAAACCGAATCATGTACAAAGCACTGATGGCCGATTAAATCATTGACCAGAGTATGACTGTGAGGACAGAAAACAATAAGTTAAGAAAGTGAAGTGTTCATTCACCAGATTGCATTTGAGACTTGGTTTAATTGTTTGACTTGTTCCATGGCAGACTGTCAATCTTGATTGAGTCTTTTATACTCTTGTCTCAAAATTGTGTACACAATCTAAAGTGATAGGTGTCCTGTGTTAGTTATCTGAGTGAACACTTCAACAACACTTTTGTTTAACAGCCTTAGTACAATCTGATATGGAAATTAAGATAAAGACAATAATCACTCTGGACAAGAATCAATTAAAATTCTCCTTGATAATTATTATGCAGATTTTGATCCATTTGTTTTTATTTGTCATTTACATATTTTATTTATTTTCATGTAAAATAATATTACTTTTTAAAGTTTGACATTTATCTTTAACTTTGTCATTTATTTTAACTTTCTGTTCCGTCAAATGTGTTGACAATGTTATGTCACACAGGTGAATATCTTTAAACAACGAGGAAGGTTATTATAAAGTGTAGATGCAGGGCTCGAAATGTTAGCCTGCAAATTGCCAGAAGCAGGCCAAAATTTAGTCAAAGCAGTCCGAGTTTAAAACAGACTGCTTAATCAAAAATGTAAAAAGTAAAATAGCAGGCCATCCTTTTACAGCCTTTATTATAAAAAGATTGTAAATCAAAATGCATGTATGTGATGTATGTTAGAATATCCTGACTTATAAATGGAATTGAAAATCTTTCGTTGTGTTTATGAATTGACAGTAAACATGTTATCTAAAAATAACCTTTAATTGATCAGTGATTTATGATTTCGATATTTAGCAGCCTAAATATGAAAGTAGTTTGCCATTCACTAGTTGATCTGCTACTGTTTGTAAGGGGAGGAAAAAGTTGCAGTCCATTCTTAGTTTTCTATTTCGAGCCCTGATATAATATATAACAATATAATGGCTCTTGTTCATGCAGCTGAATTTATATGACATGTACCTGTGTGTTTAAACATCCCAGATAAATGGCAATGCATTTTACTGCTAAATAATTATATTTATCACTGTCAGACACTAAATGTCTGATTAACACAGAATTAACTCCTCATTGTTGCATTAGAGGTCAGTTCTCATATAGAAACAATGAGTTTGTTGTACAGCTGTAAACTTTTTGTTTCTCTGAGAGAAAACACACATATCCATTGAAAGCACTTTCGTTTTTGATGTGATAAGTGACCATATCAAGCTGCTGAATGTATCTCACAGTTTTGTGAAACACCATCTATAAAACTATTGAACACAGACAAGACCAGTAAAAAGGCTGTTGAATTCCCCCCGAAAAACATGGGAGTGCCCTGGATAAGATATAGTTGTATATAAAGTTCCTTAGGATTATTTGTTATTGTTGGAACAGCTTTGTGTACTCGGTTTCTTGATGGTTAGCATTTATCATAAACTATAAAGCAAATTGTGGCTCTGCACATGCTGTCAACAATTTACCTTTTGTGTATGTCATGCACTGTCCTTTGACATAGACACATGTATAAAAGTTGCATGGATGTCTCTTGTGTGTATGGCATGGCTCAAAGTTAAGTTAATTAACTGTTTCAATTTCAGCATTTAACTGGTGTTCAATTCTGCCTTTCTGTAAGACATAGGCACAGCTGACTAGAAACTAATCAAGGTTTGGTTGATGCCATTAATTATTAAATCAACATAATAGTTTCCAATCTGCACTATTTCAAGAGGCTCAAAATTATGCCCCTGTTTATGCTGATATATAAACCAGAAATCTAAATCATTAAAATAACTGATCTTTTGATATTGCCATTTTTGTCACATACAAAGGGGGATTGTTTAACTGCATAAATAAATATTATTGCAAAGGATAGTGACTTGGTTTCTATTTATTGTAAAGGTCTTGAAGGCTATTGTTCATTGGAATCACCATGGTTATTTGTTCAGGGATGGTAAAAACAAACAATCTCTGATTAAGGTTTGTTTTGGTTTTGTCCCTGAAGTAATCTAAGGTTTTAAAGCCAGACACCATCTTTCAACCATTGGTCAAATACAGGACCAGTTAAACAACCTTCTGTTTCCCAAGGAAACCATGGACTGTCTGCCCTGGAATTGATAGATTTGTATAACACCATTCCCCGATGACTATCTGTCATCTGTCATGGACGGTAGAGCTTTGTGTATCCCTTTCCCTGGTGGTCAGCATTTATCATCAACATTACACCAACATCAAGAATTAATCTATATGCTTGATAAAGATATGGTCTTTTTTATTTTAAAATTAAGACACCAGACAGTCTTTCTGATCATGTGGTTATTTCTGTAACAAATAGAACAATCTTTGGAGCTATTGATGGCTGTTCTCAATGAAATTGGGGGAAAAACAAATTGACAGATGAAACAAACTTGATGACTAAGTGATGTCAAGCAACTGAGTGTGGAATGGAGAATTAAGGCAAGGAAACAAAACTAGTGCCACTTAGGAGGACTTTTACCCCGGCTAGGAAAATGTGATCTCTCAGTGATCCTGGATTTGTAACAAACCTTTTAAAATAAATGGGCAATGATTAGAATCTTATAAGTCAGAAAGACTTGTGTACAAAAGCATTTATGTGAGTGTAAATCATTGACCAGACAGACTGACTATGATGACAAAAAACAATGTTTAGAAAGTGAAATGTTCAATGACAAAACTCCCCAGATTGCATTTGTCTGCCTGAGAGCTAATTGGTGTGTTTTAATTTCTTGCAATATTCTCAGACAGACTGTCAATCTTCAATCTTTAATACTCCGTCTCAACATCTGATTAAAAATCTAAATAGCGAGAGACATGTGTTTGGCATCTGTCTATAAACACTTCAACAACATTTCAATTTAACAACCTTAATACTTCTGTTGAAAAGGAAATTAAACAGCCTGGGCAGAACCAATTGAAATCCCTTTGAAAGACGTTGGAAGGGCTCAGGTTGAATAATATGGATAGGTGGCAATGTGAATTCAACAATAAAAAGTCCCAACCTGGTTTTTTCCCCCAAAGATTTAAATTTTCATCCATTTGTGTTTGTTCGTCATTTACATGATTTGTCATTGCATGATCTTTTATTTTCATATTAAAAAATAATACTTTTCTAATTATCTTGAACTTTCCTAGTCCCTGTACATGTAGTTCCCTACAAAAGTGTTAATAATGAAATGGCATCATACAGGGGATAGAACAGCTGTAAACGAGGAAGGTTTTTAAAACTAGCATATCGTAATTTACGACAACACAATATCTCAATTTCATGTAGCTAAATTGATAAATTGTCTGTACCTTTGTGTTTGAACATCCCAGATAAATGGCAATGCAGTTTACAGCTGATTGAGTATATCTATCACTGTCAGATAATAATTGCTTATGATGATTCAGCATTAATCCTTCATTGTTGAATCAGAGGTCTTTATATCAATTGACAGTTTGATTCTGAACACTTTTTGTTGCACCCCGACTCCATTGGGATGAAAGCCCTTTCATTTTTGCTGATATATGTGAACTTTTATCTGACGTAAACTCTTTTATGAAAGAAGTAAACAATACATGTTAAGGTTTCAATTAGTTAGCAGTTTTTAAAGGATACTGTTCAACAAGATCGCCATCATCATTTGACACGATTGCTGAGCAATGACAATTACCCTGTTTGGTTTGTTTCAAAGTTTTGTTAAAAGTATATTAAGGCCAGATGCCATCTATTAAACCATTGGTTCCATGCAGGACCATTAAAATCTTTGAAATTCTGAAAAAAACAGACGGCTGACTTCCATGAATAAGACATATTTGTAAATGTAGTTCCTTGAGGACTTATTTTGGGAACAGTTTTGTGCACTTGGTTCCCTAATGTAAAGAAATAAAGTAGATGTAGCTTGTGTATACCATTATTCAAAGTAAAGTCAATTCACTGTTTTAAGGTTTAACGACCTGGTGTTCAGGCTTTCTACAAGATGTTAACACAACTGAATGAAAGCTTATCAAGTTTTTGTTGACAAGGCCCACTGCCGTGGCTTAGTGGGTGCCCTTTCTAGACTTAACCTGTTTCAATTTACTGTTTACCGGATCGAGTCCGCCTGCCGACCTGTCAGTATATGAATGAGTCACATGTTGTGGCTCTGGCAATCGCTGGGGTGGTTTTTACGGATTCCTCATGGTTTTCCACCGTAATAAGGCTAGGTGAAGTTTGAATTGGACAATCCGCCATCATATAAGTCAACTACTCTTGAGTACGATGTTAAACCCCAATCAAACAAATAAATTTTGTTGACATACCAGTTATAATTAATTCAACTATGTAGTGTTAATGGAGGATCAACCTTGCAGATCCTGACACCAGGTCGAGTTACTCTATACCAGTCTGATTTTAATAGTATCTGTTGATATGAACACTGTTTTTCTGCAGTATTTGGAAATCTGTTTCATTAAAATAACTGATGTTTTGATATTACCATGGGAATTTCTTTTTACTAAGATAATTGTTTTTTACTGTCACATATAAGTGGGTATTGTTTTCCACTGAAAGTAAATATTATGGAAAAAAATAACAGCGGGTTTCTATTATCTAACAGTGCTGGAAGGTACTGTTCTTTGGAATCACCATGGTAATTTGTTCAAGAATAATAAATACAGACTACCTCTGCTAAACACTTGTTTTGGTTTTAAAGCCAGATGCCATTCATTCAACCATCCAGTAAAAAAACTATCTGTTTCCCAAAGTAACTAGGGACTGTCTGGAAGTGATAGATTTGTGGAACACCATTCCTGGATGACTGTCTACCATGGAGAGAATAGCTTTGTGTATCCTGTTCACTAATGGTCAGCATTTATCATGAACAAGAAACCATATTGTGGCTGTGCAAATACTGATAACCATTCGTCTTTTGTGTTTGTCATGCATAGTCCCCTGACATCTATGTGTAGACCCATGTATAGAAATTATGTGAATGTCTCTTACGTATAGCGTTATTCAAAGATACCTCAATTTACTGTTTACTGGTAGCCTCTGCGCTCACTAAACTGAACCTACTTTCGTTTACCAGATCGAGTTCACCTGTCGACCATCAGGTATATGAGCTCATCACATGGTCTGGCTCCGGCAATCAGGGGGTGGTTTTGATGAGGTTTCCTCTCTGTTTTCCATCGTAATAAGGCTATGTACAGTGTGAAGTGGACAATCCTTCATCATATAAGTGAAATATCCTTGAGTAAGTCGTTAAACCCTAATGCAACAAAGAAACAAATACTGTTTCAGTTTTAAGGTTTGGTCAGAACTTGATAGAGACTAATCTAGTTTCAGTGGTATCATCAATAATGATAAATTCAACAACATATTCCTCAAATGATTTATACAAGGAGGATGGTAACTTAACAATCTGACAATAAAATAGCTTATTTTCATGTACTTAAATTGCTAAATTGCTTGTACCTTCATGTTTCAACAACCCAGATAAATGACAATGCATTTTATATCTATCACTGTCAGACACTTATTGCTTATGGTGAACACATAATTAATCCCTCATTGTTGCATTACAGGTAAGGTCTTTATACCATTTGTCCATTTGATGTAAAATTGTACACTTTTTGTTACTGCCAAGATCGGGGACTTTGTGAAGCAAAAGAGTTCTATGCCATCTGATATGGTTGTTTACACCTTTGCTATTCTTGAATATGAAAGAAGTAAATATGTTTCAGTTTCCTTTAATCAGCAGTTTTAAAGAATGTTGTTACTTGGGGTCAGCATTGAAATTTTATACAATTGCTGAGTGATAATAACAAAAAACTGCCTGTTGAATTTGTCTGTGTTTTTAAAAGGTTTTCATTTGGGATATTTGTCAAATGCAGGACCAAGAAAAAGACTTTCAGATTCCTAAAAAAAGCAGGGGACTGTCTGCCAATAGATTGGTATTTTCCTCTGTGATTGTCTGTCATGTAGGGAATAGCTTTGTGTGTCCTTTTCCCTAATCGTCAGTATTTATAATAAACAATAAACCAAATTGTTGCTGCTTGACATAGACTCATGATAGAAGTTAAGAGGATGTCCTGTGTTTAACATTATGCAAAGATAATTCAACAACATATTCCTAAAATTAGAAGTTACATCCATTTTCACAATTAAAAAGGTCATAATTAATAGGGTGGAGTTAATAATATATCAATAAAATAGCCTTTTTTATTTTAACATTTGTGTTTCAACGGCAATGTGTTTAAATGTCAATGCATTTTATAGATAATGGATCATACCTATCATTGTCTGAGAATAATTGTTTATGATGAACACAGAATTCATCTCTGAAAGCTTCATCAGAGGTGAAGTCTCATAAAAATATTATCTTTGTTGTAATTAAAGCTGTAGACTTTTTCTTTCACTCAGAGAGTACAAACTTATCTACTGACATTAAAGCACATTCATATTGCTGCAATATGTGACTTTGTGAAAGCAAAAATGCTATTTTATCGACCTTTGATCTAAGTTACACTTTATTTTTTATAAAAGAATAGAATATTTTTAGGTTTCGTTTATTTGGCAGTCTTTGGAACTTTTTGTTACTCAAGATCCTGCTTGTCATTTGACACAAATATAAACAAACAATCTCTTAAGATAATAGAGTAAGGTGACTACTCCAAAGAAGGACAAAAAATTCATATTGACTCAATACCTCTTAAGGTTTGTTTTGTCCTGGGGTAATCAAGGGGTTAAAAGGCAGACACCAACCATTGGTCAAATACAGGACCAGTAAAATGACCTACAATTTCACAAATAAGCAAGAGACGGTCTGCCTTAAAATCGATAGATTTATATAAGACAATTCCCCCATTACTATTTGTCATCTGTCATTGAGGGAATAGCTTTGTATATCTAATTCCCTGGTGGTCAGCAATTATCATGGACAACAAACCAAATACTGGCTATACATGCCCAGATATACACATACAGTTAACAATTTGTCTTTTGTGTATGAGATGCACCGTCACTTGACATAGACCCATGTAAAGAAGTTGAGTGGATGTCTCTTGTGTAGAGCAGTATCCAAAGATAAGTCAATTTACTGTTTCAGGTTTGAGGTTTGCTTCCCGCAATCTGGGCTCAACTGGATGGAGACTAATCAAGTTTTTGTCGACTTAATTATAAATTCAACAATAAAGCCCCCAATGAGAGTTAGCCCTGCTGATTTCGGTACTAGGTCCACTGACACAAAAATTACACCATTGTATAGTATTGAATCAGACTATACTAATATATGCTGATATAAAACATTATTTTTGCTGCGGAAGGTGGGAACCTGAATTATTTAAATTAATGACATTTAATATTGCCATGTGAATTTCTTTTTGCTGCGATAATTCTTTTTTTAATGTCAAATATAAAAGGGTGTTGTTTCCAACCATAAATAAATATCTTGGCAAAGAATAACAGCAGGTTTCCATTATCTTACAGCCGTTGGAGGTTATGGTTAATTGGAATCACCATGGTTATTTGTTCAGAATGGTAAAAAGAAATAACTTCTCCTTAAGGTTTGTTTTTGTTTTGTCCCTGGGGCATTCAAAGGTTTTAAAGCCAGACGCCATCCATTCAATCATTGGTCAAATACAGGACCAGTAATTTAAAAGCTCTCACTTTTCCAAAGAAACAGGGGAATGTCTGCCTTAGAATCTATGGATTTGTATAATACCATTCCTTGATGAATTTCAGTCATGACAGTCATAGCTTTGTATATCTAATTCCATGGTGGTCAGTATTTATCATGAGCAATAAGCCAAATAGTGGTTGTTGAAAAACTGACAATAATTCTCCTGATATCTTTGTGCATGTCATGCAATGTCTCTGGACACAATAAACCCATGTTTGATGTGGATTTATCTGATGTTAAGTGTGGGTGGTTGGAGGGAGCTTCCTGTTGCCCTGGGGCTTTCTTAACTAAAGAAAACACAGGAAGCTGATATGTTTGTGTTGTATTTAAAGTGTCCTGTGTTTGTCCTGTGATGTTTTTGTTTGTTTCCAGTAATGTTTCCTTCACCCATTGGGCTGGCACGCTGTCATGGGAGTGAATAACCTTCAGCACAGTGTTAAACCCCAATCAAATAAACAAATAATCTGCTGTTGATGTCCTTTCATCAGCCATATCATTATTACACCGTCACGGATTGCAGATCTGAATATCACTGTTAAACAAATTAGAAAAATGGTCAGAACATACCTGTGCTATTAGACTAGGAAGAAAGAGCAATCCACAGCTTTATCTGAACTAATCTGCATAATTTATTTTGGATTCAATAATTTCTATCATTGTGGATTCTGATTGTGGTTTTATGTCTTAGATTGTCAGGGTTGACAGAACTCAGGAAGTACGTCTGTCCTAGATTTGTCAGGGTTGACAGAACTCAGCAAGTACGCCTGTCCTAGATTTGTCAGGGTTGACAGAACTCAG
>JAVFBW010137502.1:2864-22753 GCA_034783835.1 Mopalia ciliata
CAATAAACTCAAAATCTGTATTTATCCCCAGCGTTGTGCCTCTTGGAAAACACGACCAATTAGATTGACCGCTGACAAGAACATTGTTTATCGTTGGGCTTACTTCGAAAAGTTTTGACAATGTCATGATGGGGGAAAATATCTTACTTACATTTATGTTTATATATCCTGTCCTTGGTTATTGTGACATAACAAAGTGCATGTGCATTTGAATAAAAATGAATAAGATAACAAGTTTAATTCCTTTCTGTTAAGGCAAAAACGGTTTTTCTTTTTATACTTGCAGGTATAGAAAATAATTTAACTGGAGTTCAAGGACGTTTCCATCTGTGAGTAAATGTATTTTATGTTCAAAGTAACTCAGTCGCAGAAGAGATAAGAACGACATTAATGAACGCCAAGAAATCGATAGCTCAGTTTGATGTCGAGGCAAGAGATTTCAGCTGTTAACGAAGGCCAATTGAAAATCTGGAGGTAAAGTAATGCATCATTCTCCATGTGAAGGCAGCTATCAGAAAACAAGGTTTGGGGATAGAATCAGCGAGGCTCTGAAAGCGTTCTAAACAAGAGTCGCGTTAAGAGGCTATCGAGAGGGTCAATACCACCCTTAAGGGCTTACCAAATCAAATTGGAACGTAAATTTTTCTGATCGAGGAAAAATAACCAAATGATGTTTTCCAGTCCTCAGTCGTCAATTCAACTTAAAATGTGTTATTTTGGGATAATTTGGGATTTATTAGATTTGCTTTGCATGCCAAGGATGATACGGGCTCGATAAAGGATGACTGGTTGACAAATCGCTCGATGATGGGAATTCCGATCATAAGACTACATAAAAATGTTATAAAGGCCTGGTAAATAAATTGCCTTATTCAAGTAGTGGTTGTAGTGTGCTGCCAACATTACCATTTATTAACAGAAATAACAACAGTAAAAAGGCAATGATAAATATTACCAAAAAGCTGGACAGCTTTACAACAATACATTAATTATATAGTATGTCTATACATATGTTGTAATGGAGTATTTGTCATGCATCCCATTGTCTGGATTCTTTTGCATGCACATTATCATGTGTCTTTTCTGAATTTTTTGAATGCTTTCATGCTATATTTTATAGTTTTGGGTTTTAACGTCGAATCATTGTCCTGCAGAATACTCCCTCGGCTTCCTCAGTCGATCGTAAGAGGCGAGAAAAGAGGTTGCTTTCTGTTGACCTGGTGTTCTCAGAGCTGAAGGGTAACGGGAAGCAGATTTGTTTGTGATGTTCTGTATTTTTGTCCGTCGTCATAGAAATACTCTTGAGTACGACGTTAAACACCAATCAAACAAAAAAACAAACAAATCTTCGGTCGATCGTAAGAGGCGAGAAAAGGGGTTGCTTTCTGTTGCCATGGTGTTGGCAGAGCTAAAGGGTAACGGGAAGCAGATTTGTTTGTGATGTTCTGTATTTGTATCTGTCGTCATATAAGTGTAATACCCTTGAGTACGACATTAAACACCAATCAAACAAACAAACAATCGAATCCCAGGGTATTTATACCACCACGGATAGTCAATTTCAAACCGTTCCTTGCTCAAATACGTATGTAGATCTGAGCTCTTGGGGCCGGAGATGTACAGCCTCTTGGGATCTTTTGCTGTGAGCTATTGGAATCGAAGACAGAAAGATCGCTTGTGATCTTCCGCTGTGATCTCATCCTAAGCTATGATATAATGCTATCTTGGTGGTGTTTTTTGTCCTTCACCCTGGTCTTACGCAGCGTAATTCAATTTTGCCCGGATATGGCCATTTTGGCTTATAAGTTGAATATGAAACTCATTTTCTCAATGTTTTTGCAAAACTTTAGGGCATTGGACTCGAAGTTTTTAGTACAACTTTCTTATTGGCACTTAGGATGATGATGGAGTTTCGCGCAGAACTGTTATTGTTTTCAAAGTTAAAGCCATCTATATTTAGTAAAACATGACAGATACAGGCACCAGTGTCCCGTTGGAAAGGTTATAGCTATCTGCATTTAGTAAAACATGACAGATACAGGCACCAGTGTCCCGTTGGAAAGGTTATAGCCATATGCATTTAGTAAAACATGACAGATACAGGCACCAGTGTCCCGTTGGAAGGCAGGGACTTGTTTATTGCACTTATACCGTGTTAACTTTGGAATCCAGCCATATTTACTGGTAACTTCTTGTGATGTTTCACTCTGAGCTTTTGTTATCCCCATGGATGCTATATTTTCACAGTGATATCTTTTCTTTTCATTTCGTGCTGTCTCACAGCTTGATTGTAGGCTGTCTTCCAGTGTCCGTCCAAGCTTTCATTCACAGTTACTGGCCGAGATGTTGTTAACCTGCTATTTCAAACCAGCCCAGGGCTCTGTTTTGTTCATGTTACACAGCTGGTGTTAAACGACTATTTAGTTCAATACTCACTAACCCAAAATTATTCTCAAGCTGTTATTTAGTTCAAATACTAGCCTTGAAAGCCAAATCCCTTAACTAGCCGGAAGTCTTGTCAGTTAGTCTAATAACTTTAGCTTATTCTTATCTCTAAAATGTATTTGGTTCTCCATTTACTAGTTCTGGATCAAATTGACACCATTGGGATAATAAATAGTGTATCGTCAGGTTCGCTAGTCTATTGTGATTTTATTTACAATTCCTGAATAATCACCAAGACGGTAGCAATAATTGAAATCTTTATCATTTCTGCCGGGTACAGGTGTAAGTTGCATCAACTTAACATATATATTTATACAATATATCCGGGTTGATACAATATTTATAAATAAATACTAAACATAAATCACACTTGGATGCCGATTAATTAAAGCTGATGAATCATCTTATGTTCTAGATAAACTCACATACACAAGTTTCTACATAGATCTTAATCGCGAGTAACAGTTGTTATTGGTAACTTACAGACATCTAAAGGTTTTGTCTTTGAATAATCAAGCCACAAACAGGTATCCGCTGAGGACAATGAGCTTTACAAGGATGATACACGGAAGTTTAGCCTCAACAAGTAGATCTTTTAAATTTTTGTGTTTTGTTTGTGAACTAAAATGGGTATTTGTGTTTGGTTGTTTGTTTGTTTGATTGGGGTTTAACGTCGTACTCAAGGGTATTTGGTTTCTTATATGACGACGGACTGTCTACATCGCACTGTTCCTTGCGTTATTAGGATGAAAAACCGCGAATAATCCTCCTAAAAACCACTGTGCGATTGTCGGAGACACATCTTGCGACTCACTCATATACCCCAGGGTCAACAAACGATCAGGTGACCGGTACATCGAGGTAGGCCCAACAAGCACTCGCTAACCACTAACCCACGGCCCTGGATCTTTGTGAGAAAGGGTTGACATGTTAAGTGTATTGTTTTGATATTCCTGTATAAAGAGACTAGGAAACTGGATACTATAGGTTGGTCATATTGGAACACAAAAGGAGTTGTCTTTTGAAGAACCTATACACCACTCCCTATTGAAACCTATAGTATGGAATGCCTTAATGGTCTTAATTCAATAAGCTTCTCTTTCTATAAGCATTTCTGCTTGGTTTCCTCTTCTGAAGGCAGAAATAGCGCAAGATTTGTATTTCTCATTAAATAACTCTTGTTCTGGTTTGTTTGATATAATTATGTTAAAAACACATATGACTTAAATATCACATATGTTAATACACTTATGGTGTTTATAGAGGAATATAGTATTTAGATAACATGTGTGCTGTTTTGTTTGTGGTGTAAGCGTCATTAAAAATATATTATGTATATTCAAATAACATATGCGCTTGTAAGTGCACTTCATTTTTAACTCCAATGAGTGGTGGTTTATTTGCTCATGTTTTAAGATGAATGAAGTAGTGGAATAACATGTGTGACATTTTTCGCTTCATGTTGAAAGAGATAAACAAGTACTCTCAAAACACAGAGTGTTTTTATTATTTTTTTTTTTTCTGTTTTGTCTTTTCACTGATTTTTTTAAAATATTTTTTTTATCATAATTAGACTTATATATTATTCAATCAACTATAACAAACATGCTAGCTTCACTTTAAAGCAGATACAAATTATTTAAATAACACGTGTGTTGTTACATGGCAGGGTATCCACGTGATAAGCTTCTGGTATATATAATGTATTTCCATGGCTATAAGACTATTTAACATTCGCACAAGAGAGTTTACGAACGCAAAATATCAAAATTTTCTACCACATGTGTCACTAGATATATTCCAAATAACAGGTACCCTGTTACGCTCGGTTATATCAAAATATAATCGATAATTTGATTCGCTTGACCATCGGCATACGATTTGTACTAACAGCTGTCTCCCGCCATCTGTCGCCTAACACATTCTTGTGAATATCAAACAAGTTTCATTACTAAAAATTCCCCAGGAAATAATATTTGTGCACATGGAAAAATGTGCATACTTTTATTTGGTTTATCCACTCTCAGTCTGGCAATGCCAATATATTTGTATCTTCCAGAAAATATATTAAAAACATATTAACTTACTCTCTCCTTCCTCGTTCTGGTTCTCTTAGAGATTAGGAGCTGATCTGTTATGGTGTCATTGTATTGCACTTTTTGGCTGTCCTATGTTATCTGTGAATGGTTTCCTCCACACACAGTTGAGCCAAGCCGTTATAGGAGTGAAAAAACCTTGGTACGGCGTTATACCCCCAATCAAACAAACCTGGGATTAGTATCTAAACTAACCCCAAATCATACAAACAAGCTGTAAAAAGCCACAGATTGCCTGTCGATCTTCCTTATTTAATAGCACGATGAAATAGTTCTATTCTATATTTTAATCGTGAATCTTGCAGATTCCATTCTGATATCCATCATAAAACCGAAGCCATGTGATGTAAAGGAACGACTGAGAGCGAAAATGACATTTCCAATATATAATGGGCCCGTGGTCGTCTTTTGCAAAGCTCACAGGGTCAGGCTGCATCATTTCGTTTGACAGCTAGTGCACTTTTGGGGTATTATCATTGACGTCCTAGTATTATATTACGGACATGGACAGAACCGAGAGATGCTCATATATGGATGGCGACCGGAGAATTAAGATTGGCAGCTGATACACAAAATTTAATTAAAATTCGGAAGTACAAACATTTATTTAGTTTGCGAAATGTGGAAGAAATAACCTGTATATTCCGTGCGTTGCGTGCGGGTTATTTAGATGTAAGACTCAGACACAGCGACTTCTTTAATATAAAGGAAAGCTAATAAAATTATGAAAATAACTGATTGTGAACAAGCACGCAGAGCATTATTGTCGTCAGAAACTTCACCACACCTTTATATTCTAGTCCCATTTTCATTGCTCAACTGTAGAACTCAAGCCACTATATTATCCAATATATGGTGCTATGCTATCACATTACGGTCAACTTGCCTGAATTCAACAATGTCAAACGAGCCCTGAGAACATCAGGGGTTTGCCTAACCCATGTAAACATAAAATTACGCAAGAACAAAATACTTCATTTGACCAATATAATCACATAATCATGTTTGTATTAACATAAGGATATTATTAATCCTGAGCCGTAATGAACGATTCAACGAGGTAATATGAACACAGGTTATACTGTAGTGTAAAATAAAATCCCTCAAACATATCCTTCTGCTTTAACGTTCATTCAATGTGGATATGTAGTACCTGCATGGTGGATTCAGGCAGTCTATTGAAGCCCGCTACTCGGCTTCTACAACATGGTTTCAATAAAGCTGTATGCAGTCCCAATCTGCTTTTTTATAATTCGACTGAGTGTTTACATTTAACGTCTCCACATCACCCACATCCATTTGTTTCCCTGGGTTTCTAGGTTAACTGAGCGATTCTGCCCACGCTACGATAATGACCATTTCTCATATAACAGCTGCTCTGGTAATACAGCATGTCGAAAACAGATGTCGTGGAACGTTTTCTAAAGAATCTGGAAATCCCTTTGTAGTCCATAGCCAATGTTTAAAGCGTAAAGAAACTATAATGGATATTGGCTTGTCCTGATTCAGTAAATATTCCAGATACTGTTTAAAATACATATTTAAATTTCCCTTGATTAATGTGTATGTCAGGTTCTAAAATGTTTATGGAATTTTCATGTTTATCTCTAGTCTTAAAAGATGATGTTTTTAATGTATTTAGAGAATATGTGTGTTAAACGTTTAGAAATAACACATTTAACGTGTTTATAAATGATCTGCTTCGCCTGTTTATAAATGATAAGTTTGAAGGTTTTAGGGATGATGAATTTGACTCGTTTACAAATTGTGTGTGTTTAGAAACGATTAGATAACCAATTTTGTATTACGGTAAGAGCATACGTTTACTAGCCTAAACAAACCGTATTATTTTCGCTCATGGTTTTTTTTTTATAAACTAAACATAGAGACAGTAATGTCTTATGTTAACGTCATCTGGTATAATGTAGGATCTGCTTCCTGAATCGATGTATTATTTAACGTGGACAGCGTTGAGGTGTAACCTGTACGTTCACCTATAGATTCGGAACACCCAGCAACTCTATGGTGTACCTATAATTTCCTCAGTATATCATGATATTGTGTATAGTTCAGCAAATCAGATATAACAGCCCCGATATCATTCTTCACACATAACAATCCTTACTGCTTTCTGAACTCGGATTTAAGAAAGGCAGGTACTATTTGCGTACCTATAATTTCCTCAATCTATCACGATAATGTGTAGTTCCTTACAACAAATCAGATATAACAGTCCCGATATCATTCTTCACAGTTAACAATCCTAACTGTTTTTTTTAAACTCGGATTTAAGAAAGACAGGTACTATTTGCTACCTACCTTATTTATCAAACATATATATAACGAAGCGATGTTTATTAAACACACTATACCTAACGAATTCATCTATCACTTTATGTCATGCGTGGTAATATTATTTAACTCTAAACACTTCATGGCCTTCAAAACCAATCTTATATATTTTGTAACATTACCAAATGAATTGTCCAGTAACATTACCAAGTGAATTGTCCGCCTTTGATATCTCCAAAGTTACCAGGAAGAAACTGGAAGCTTACAAAGGTTAGAAAGCACTAAGGCAGACAAACGGCTTTCTCAGACTGTTTTACCAGAGGTTCTCGGTACATCGGTACCAGTATGCCTACAGGTTACACACTACACCGAGCTTTGTTGTTTTGTAGCAGTGGTATTCACCACACGCACGGAAAATGATCCCGGAAACTAAACGAGTTTCGACTTCCTGACATTTATTATCAGTTAGTGTTTTACCGTTACCAGTTCGCCCTAGGCAACTCAAAACATTCCTTGCAACCCAACTACTGTGAGCCTAATGGAGCGTCACCCGTATACCTTATCTGCGAATGTTACTCTAAAGGATTGTTAACAAAAACAATATGTAATTTGATTACGTGAATGTTTATTTGTTCGTATGAAAGTATATTCTTTCACCACTACTATTTGAGGATCAAATGTATTTTATTAGAAAGACCTCGCGACTTTTTGGCTGTTAAAGAAACAAAGGTGTTTGACTGAGATTCACGACTGTTCGCTTGTTTTGTTCAGAGTCACGACTGTTTGCCAGTTTAGATCGTAGAGCTAGCAACACCTCAATACTACTACATAATTTAATAGGCACGTATTTACAGATTTACTCGGCATTTGACCTGTTGGTGCAACTTTGGGACACACCCGCGCCATACCGATCCTTCCAGGAAGTCACGTGGCGAATCCTTATACTTAACCACAGTTAAGGGAAATCCAGCAGCTTATAAATACGTTAAATGTTCAATTCGGGTCAATATAAAATGGTACAAATTGTTGAATTAAGAATACATTTTAATAGTTGCTTTAAAAAGCATCGATCTGAGGCTGTGGGATATCATCATATAGCCCAGGTGTATTTATACAGTTGCAATTTTCCGAAAGACGATCGAATAATTTGAGGTAATCTACATCATATTACTACATTCAAAATAGCCCTGGTTTATGTCCAAGCTGTCTATACGCAAATTGGGCAATGCCCTGCATGAAGGTCAGACGGCGACGGTTTTAATCAAATTGCATACCGCTCCAATACAGACAATATTTATGGATAAACAATCGCGATCTAAATCCTTCACGTGTGTGCATTAATTTTCGTCGAACTATTAGGACCACAAAGTAGTGTTTGAGCCGTATTGTACAAGGAGAAGGATATGTTTTGTTGACAACATGGGTGCTTATTGGGCGGAATATAGCACCGGTACGCAAGTTTCCAACGCTTACAACTAACAGCCACGGTAAAGCCCCAACATAGAACGTTCGTGCTATATTGGTATCACATTTGCCTGATTTGTTTAAAAACTCCGCCAAAGTGTATTATACAGCAGAATATGCTTCAAACGATATTCTCCTGTAAGCTATAGCAGAATATGTTTTTATGAGGACCACGGACTATACTTCTGGTTAATATAGCCTGTTGATGGCGAACCCCGAGTGAACACAGTCATAAAACAGAGGCTCTGAAACCGTATTAATACTTGATGAAGGATTTCTGATGAAACGACTTCGCACCACGAAACGTCAAATGAATATTGGTCTGCACTTTTATCCGAGAAATTTCCACCAACTCAAAGCACTAAAAACTAAACTCTCTAAATTGATGAGTTTTTTGAAAAGATTATTGTCTGTGTCATTCACATTGTCTTTGTTGGTGAACAGAGGTTCCCAATTCAATATGAACGATATCACCGGTTAACACCTCTATTAAATCTTACTTAAACTTTTATCCAATTTTAAATGAGTTGACAAAATTTACAATAAATAGCGAATCTCGGAAATCAGAGTAGAATAATTTAACAAACTAAAACATTCGATAAAACAAGCTATTGCTCTGGGGGACAAACTGTAGGGAGAGCAATTACTGCAAGCCTACATCGGGGTCGAACCCTGGACCTTTGGTTTAATGATTTAACCAACCCTCAAATACTTCAAGAAATGTGCTTTAATTATGCAAAATTCACTATGGAAAACGAAATATTTTCCAAAATTCATATTGTATTTGACCTGCGGGAAGATCATTGTCTCCGCTCCAGCCCTCGATCGACATCGCTGCAGATGAGCTATAATGACTTCTCTTGTTACAGGCTTGATGTATGAGCACAGGTGAAGTGCCGCTAACAGGAACCGATCAATAAATCTATTGGTGTTGACTGGTAATTAAACCTTACACATTCTCATCACTGCACACATATACCCGCTCACAGTTAAACATCCAAGGCATTCAGAAGGCTTTAAAGACACCCGCTTGTCATTCTGTCCAAAACGGAAATCTGACCTTTATACCAACTAGTCCGTCTCGAATATAGACCCGCTTGTATTATCCTCGCCAATTAATTCAGAGATATTCTTTTCGTCCAGTCTATACCTTTATGTCAGATTAAAACTAACATTGTTAAATATACAAGAAAGAGAATATCAGCTAATAATATTACTGGAAGAATATTTCTGGTGAAACTACACGAGACAAAATGTTCAATCGCCATGATCACCCACCATACTGCCTGTCATAAAACGGATTGAAAACACAACATACCAAGAATAAGCAACTTTTTGACACGAGATTTTTTTAATGGCGGTGGAAAAGTAACCTATTCGCAAGGACTCAGTTTGTAGGAAACACCTACAGTTATATAATGGACTTTTTCCCCGTGTTATTGAAGGAAACAAATAATTAAGAAGAACTTACGCATTCATTAATTTAGTCGCCGGTCTGGAAAGTTTTAATTAATCTGACTGAGGTGCGAGCATTAGCAGAGGATACATGCGATAGACATAACCACTTGGTTACTCCCTATACACGCTTTATTTGCCGTCTGAATTAGCAAGCTGTGTTAGTTAGAAATAGCCAGCAATGCGCCCTCCAGGTTAAGAACGTGGGAGGGAATTGATTAGGACAAACCTGCTCAACCTTTAAGTCGACAAGAGAATATCGTTATCTTTATATTATTATCGAATCATCCATTCGGTTTCAAATTCTTCATTCGATATGATATTGGTTGATCGATATGGAAAACGTTAAGTTATGTATCTACAGGTTGAATTCTAGGAAACCTTTCGTGTGGCCATTTAGACGGTGATCGACACAAAGGTGATGTTATATATTGTTGTTGCTCTCTGTTAAATAACAAACAGTAAACAGAACCGACGTATATACTTATTATTTATTACACAAATAAAACCTGTCGCGTTTTTGTTAAGTATCCAGTGTTCATTTTAGTCATGCTTTCCCATTAACAACATTATTTTGATCATCTCTTCCATTATCAAAGAAGGTTTATGGTTGCCATGAAGTAGATGGTGAGTTAACTTCGTCACACGTTTGTCATCATAACGTCCAGAGGTCTTTTACTCTGTTTGTAATCAACAGTTAACATAGTCCCTGTTGTATTGCGTATTTACCGTTTCCATCTGTTTTGGAATTCGTGGTAACATAATGAAGGCTTCTTTCGGTCTAAATTTGCGTATTCTATCGTGATATGGACTTCACTAGGTTAGTTTAAGTGTGTAGATAGTTTTCATACGCCGGTAAAAGGCTTCCGCGGAAACCAAATGCATAATTTTGGTGCATATGTATTTATCAATCACGACCTAGGTGGTCAAAAATTCCACGGAATTGAGAAGCTCGCGAGGTTTGGCCGATTGCAGTGAGTGCAGCATGTTATAGACACTGCAACACTTATTCCTTCTACTATTAGAATCTTTACGACCGATTTGGTCAGCATATAACCGAACGCTAATGATAAAGTTTTGGTCAAAGTATTACATCGATTATTTGCCACTTTCTTTCCAAGTATAAGTCACGTGCTCCATTGATCAGCTTATAACCCAGGTTCCATGGGCTCTATAGCCTCGAAAGTACGATACTATAATTAATGACTGGGATAATTAGTCTTGTAAGCAGATATGGAGGATTCCTATCAATAAAAGATCAATGTGATCTTCCTGGGTTAACTGAAGACAGCAACCTGATCCCTTCCTCACCACAAGGACCCTGAATAAAACAGGAGGCCAGCGGGGACTTGTATCTCACAGCTAGCACTGGCAAGAACAGACAATTACATTGAACAACACTCCCTGTGGGACACCAGAAGAATGCGTCACTATCCATGCTTCTGCCATCCACAGTTTCTGCACACAGAGCTACGCCGAACATAATTGTAGGCATTTAACGTATATAAAGGTCAAACGTGGAACTAGTATAAAATGAAATTGATTGAAACACCCCACGTTTCAGTCTTTTATTCCAAAATTTACTGCAATTGTTTGTTTTTGTTTTTTGTGGGATTTTTTTAATGTTTGTGCTAACGCTATCGTAAAACGTTTTTAGACGTTAAAAACAATTTACTAGCACAGTTGATAAATACATAATATTTCGTTGATAGGTCTAATATTACGACAACTGTTACTGTAAACCTTCCTACATATCGCTATGAACAATGCAGTGTTAGTTGACATGGGCATACACAAAGTACACCCACATGGTTTTAATATCATACAATATCAAACAAACATGCCAATAACTTGTCTTATATTTAATAAATACTTTTATGTGTCAATTTAATGAACACTTATTTCAATGACATATGAATTAAAACACAACTAAATTTTTTCGTCCGGATACCTTCCAGCCTTAGTGAAGTCTAGCTCTAGTTGTCCACGATCTATAACATGTGATATATCAACACACCAACAGTCTTGATTTGGTTGCCCACGATCTTTTACATGTGATATATCAGCACACCAACAGTCTTGTTCTGGTTGCCCACGATCTATTACATGTGATATATCAGCACACCAACAGTCTTGATCTGGTTGCCTACCATCTATTACATGTGATATATCAGCAAACCAACAGTCTTGTTCTGGTTGCCTACGATCTATTACATGTGATATATCAGCACACCAACAACTTTGATCTGGTTGCCCACGATCTATAACATGTGATATATCAACACACCAACAGTTCGATCTGGTAGCCCACGATCTATTACACATGGTATATCAAGATTTGGTTGCCCACGATCGTTAAAATGTACCTTCGATTTTCGCGTTCACTATGAACTAATCACAATAAATTTATCGAGAACATAGGTTAAATATACATGATACGTTTCTGATTTAAAGTTAACAATTTAGCCTGGTACTACGATTTTCCCATTTCTGGTTTGTGTTGCGTCGTCTCCATAGGATGTGTTGATCGTTTCATTGTATAAAGTGTTAGATATTCTAAACACAACATTCACTATACTAATTTATTTCCTTTCACAATGTACCGTATTGTAGTCTATAAAGAATGCCGTTTAACCCCATTCAATTAAATGTCAGACGAGGGGGAAACAATCGATCGGCAACATCTACCAAAGGTCAGTGATCAGCTCTAAAAGTTCTCTCTTTGCTTTCGTTTAGTGATATAAAAAAATCAAATGAAACGCTTTCTTTTATAAAGCATTTTAACCTAACATGTATTATAACACATTGATTATAATTAAAACCAACCTAATGAATGGATAGAGAGATTGTTCGAGGAACACTGACATGTTTCTCTAGGAAACGATCGAGACTATCCCGTGTACAATATGCCAGTTTGGAATGATAACAGAATCTGGCTGGGATGAAGTCGATAGCACAGGCGCCTTTAAACTTACACCATATAAATTATGCAGGGTTACCCCAGCGGTAACATGATCATGAAAGCTTCCAACGATACAGTGTAGAACGATAGTGCACAGTAAAGGCGGATACAGAACCTTATATCCATAAAGATAGAGCCTGATCAACGACAAACATTTTACCAGAGTGGCATGCCAAAGCAAACCGCCAAACACATCACATATTGTCAATAATAGAAATCCTTATAGAAATCCGCATTTCTATAAATTGTGAAATTTGGGATAAGAGTCACCATTTGGCGTTATGTTATGTTCTTATATAAGATCACCTATGATTTAATAGGCACGTAAACATTTATTTCCAATAAAACGAACTGTCAATTTGATGCTACCTGTAACAAATGTTATAGCACATTTAACAACATTGTTAAGTATTTGAAAGTTTGTTTGTTTGTTTGATGCAGGTTTAACGTCGTACTCAAGGGTACTTCACTTATATGACGACGGATTGTCCACTTCACACTGTTCCTTGCCTAATTACGGTGGCAAACCGAGAAGAAACCTCGTAAAACAACCCCGCGATTGACGGTGCCACACCGCGTGACTCACTCTTATACTTGAGAGACGATGGACTCGATCGTGTGAACGGTAAATTAAAGTAGGTTTTAGTAAGCGCACTCACCAACCACTAAGCCACGGGCCCGAGCCCAGTATTTGAGAGAGTTACCTAGTCACGCTGATGATTATGTTAATTTTTATCAGCTCGATTTCCATTATAACATAACGTTTATAATGCCATGATGCAATTAGCTGCAGTTGCAGAATGGCGCAGTGCAATTGCCTGACAACAGACTTAATCAAGCCACTTTTAAACGCGTCTATCTCCCACATTTGACCACATGCTCCCAAGCGGAAGTTAAGTAATCTGCTTTACAAATCATCTTCCGTTATCTGTATCCTAGAAACCAGCCTTTATAACTCAACGAGCAGACATGTTTATTAAGATCAAGCGATTTATAAGACGTGTTGATGCTAGCAGAAGGGGCTAGGAGCCTATCTTTATCTTATTAGATGTGATATGAAGAGATTCTATGTTAAAGTCCTATTTACCAGAATCAGCCATTCGTGATAGGAAAACTGGATATGCTGATGAGAGAACTGTTATGTAATTTTGGTCTATTACTGCTTATTGATAACAGGTGACCGCGACATGCCCCTAATAAGAAACACGTAACAGATTTAATCCAGACAGCTGAGCAAGCCTGGTGAAACAAGAATCACACGCGATGTCAATGAAACGGTCGATTCCATGAAACTTGTCCTGTTTATAACTGTGCCTTTTTATGTACATTTGGATATCAATGAGCCACCTTAAACAGCCCAAAAACATTGTTTTTATTTTTATTATGATTATTTGATAACATTATTATTACTTACACTATTATTATTTTTATTATTATTACAATTATTTGTTTATGCTAAAATTGAAAACAAAATAGACAAAAAAACCAAGACGGAAGACATGCTGGGCGTGATGACAGGGAGGGAATTGATAGTTGATATATGCTAACTAGACCACATGACAATGACTGATACATTCACAAATATACAGACAGCATGCACAATAATAAACAGTTATTTTTAAGTTAGGTGGCGGGGTAAACAAAGCAGATTAAGAAAAGAGAGTATTGAGCTTTAAAGTGAATGATATCGGTAGTTGGTTATAATAAGAACACCATAACACTATCTTAGCCGGTTTTGGAGGCACTTTTTGTGAAAGAGTTTTTGCCTTTGAAGCTATTGGACATTTTAAAAACAATTCAAGAGGGATACTTGTTTATGTTTTGCATTAAGCCATTTAGTTTTTTTTAGCCACGTTGCTCTTTTGGCTAGAATGTATGTATTGTATTGAGCCATTTCGTGTTTTGCATTCAGCCATTTGTGTTTTGTATTTGTCTATTTTTGTTGGGATAGATACTAGAAGATATGTCACCACTCAAAGGGAATAATCAATTAAACATTTAATATTAATTTGTAAAGAGAAAACACTATAAAACTGTAGAGTCGCAGCCCTAATTACAACATATAAAAGGATTTCTCATATAATTCAGATTTTATAAAATTACCTGTTTGAGCAGTTTATAAATGGAATAATTACTTCTATGTCATGTACAATATAGACACACTGTGCATATCTGACTGCATCCCGGTCATTTTGGAAGACAATGGATGATGGAAGGAAAGTGTACGACACATGAGAAATTTTGCCATTTGAACGGTGTCATCGTGGAATCCCTTTGTTTAATTGCATCGTATGTTTTTATCGTCATAGTTAATGTTATTTCACTTACACAGCGGAGTACCAGCCCATTGTGTCAAGGCAATCACCCCAACACCACTGAGCGGAGTGCCAGCCCATTGTGTCAAGGCAATCACCCCAACATCACTGAGCGGAGTGCCAGCCCATTGTGTCAAGGCAATCACCCCAACAACACTGGCAACAAATAAGGACAAGACCGGGTATATACAGGACAATCACAGGACCTCGTGTTTCCCCTTAGTTATATGAACACCAGGGGAACAAGAACCCCCTTCCAGCCGTCCGCACATTCCCTGTTGTAACATCAAACTTTGTCATGGGACATTGCACCATCTAATAATTTGTACCACAGGTTTGGCATATCATCGCTTATCTGCCAAATCATCTATCCATCTAAGTGTCAACAAATAGCAACTGTTAATAACTAAAGATTTTATAATTTAAAAACCCATATACAATCAAGATGGTGCAGAGTTTAGATTTCAAAAAAACTTCAGTGTGGTCCCCTGTTCATTTTTTGTTTCTTTTCATTTTATAATTGTTAACGTTATTATAGATAACAAAATAAATAGACGCTCTAGTTCTTCCAGAGTAAAGTGCTAAAAGAAGTAGATATGTCTCGTAGCCTTGGGATTTTGGCGAACATGCACTTGACTGAGAAGTCGATAATGTCAGGAACTATGTGTATGTGTTCTCGCACTAAGATGAACTGGGTAGAATAGTCAACAAGGTAGGAAACGTGGATAGCAAAGAAGAAGAGAAAGGTGGGGTGAAATAGTAATACAAAGTCCTATATAAAGACACTCATTCATAAGTTACGAGTCAAAATAAGTTATTTGAGAATAAAACAATGTAAATGAAATTAATGAACTAGATTTTAAATTAGAATAAAATAAATATTCTAATGATTAAAGGAATGCAAAAACTCACCCGGGCAGACATTGACGTCTGGGGTTTCTCTAACAAATCCCATACTTTTTGGCGCCATTTCGAACAATAACCTGTGCCAAAGTTCTCTTCGTCTCGCATTCGTAAACTTTCCGCCTCTTTTCGTATTTCCTCGTAAACATGTTCTTTTTTCTGGTGATATTTATGCTGACAACATGACTCTAAATACAGTTCGTCTACTCCCCAATATTCTAAATCCTCACTGAATGATAATACACACATTTCTTCGACCAGATGTAATTTCCCTGTACGATAAAAGTTAAGAATAGATGAAAAGGATCGGGGATGTCTATCGAAGAAATATTCGTTATCAACTAGACTGTAATCATCACAGAGTTCCATGATGGACTCGTGTGTGTTGCACTCCCGTAACTTTCCCAACCTCGTGTGCGGCATCCTGTCTAGTGTCCGCCACAACACTTCATGTTTAACACCGCCCACGTTCACAAGGACTCGCTTACTGACCTTTTTGCTGTGCATGATTGCGTAAGGGTCAGGGGGACAGTCCGCGGATGATGATACATAGAAAGGCTTGAGCCTTGTGGGTTCTCGCTGACCCTCCATATTTACTACTAAAGACTGTTGAAGACCTGCGACTTCTCCTGCAACAGCTGAAGAGGTAGCTGCAGTAGATGAAACAGGATACTCTGCTATTTTTACCTCCGGTTTGGTAGCTTCTCGCTGTTTCCGTATTGAAGGTTCCCT
The DNA here is from genome assembly GCA_034783835.1 of Mopalia ciliata. NCBI lineage: Eukaryota > Metazoa > Mollusca > Polyplacophora > Chitonida > Mopaliidae > Mopalia > Mopalia ciliata. The sequence goes on from JAVFBW010137502.1 coordinate 19,529, forward strand.
GCCACCAGTGTTAACCACGGTTGGATCACAAGAAACTGAAGATTCCGTTCTCCGTCGACCCCCCATAGGTCTGCCTCGAGCTGAACCCATACTCGACACAGCGTCTCCATCCCGACCCGATCCCGAACTGTGAAAAAACAAATTAAACAATTCGAATTAGTTAAGATGAGGTGATGCCATGTTTACAGTACATCTTAAACAGCGCTTACACGATTAACTTTTGTAACAGGACAAAGCCATCAAGTCACGTTTCTGAATGATCTGTCAGAAATTTTTGCACAACAGAAAGAGATCGACCAGATCATTGTTGGCTAACAGAGAATGATCTGCCAGGACACTGTTGGACAACCGGAAGTGATCTACGAGACCATTTTAGGATAACAGAGAATGATTTGCCAGGACAGTTGGACAACCGGAAGTGATCTACGACACCATTGTTGGAGAAGAGAGAATGATCTGTCAGCACACTCTTGGAACTCCGTAGTGATCTTTCGGGATAATATTGGGTGACAGAGAATGATCTGCAGGGATCCCTTAGTGGAATGACGGTTTGGTTGAATGCATTTCCTTGACGTTTCGTAAAGTGTCAGGAATACAGGTTATCCTACGAAAAGAAACCGCCATCAACTGATTTCTTTTAAAGCAAAAAGTATAGTGCCGCCAGTTTTTCTGCGGTGGTCGGGGTGGTTGGGGGTGAAAGGGGGGGGGGGGCGATTATCCCATTTGAGCGATTCAGAGCTTGTAGTTCGAATCTGATCAGAAAGAAACTCGGCAAAATTTACTTTTTGTCTGAAGTTTACTGTTACTCTATAATATTAACCTATCTTGCTACTTAACTGATTCGGCCATTGAGTCATACTTAAAGATACCGGTTAGCATCGGGTTTTTTTACCACGTAATAAAGTACATTTTAAACCTGGAATAATATTGATTTGAACATGATTAAATGAGTGAATTGAATGCATTTCTTGTAGTGATGTTACTGAAGTAAATCTAAATTCAAATTTTTCATATTAGTTCGACATAACTTTATTCCCTTTATATGCACAGTGTCAATTTTTTAATGTTTATGCTCTGATAAATTTAGGTTATTTTTATCTGGAAAAATTAGTTTAATAAAATATAGTAGTCCATCTTACATTTTACTTACATCACCAACAATTTATTGACCTTCAGGGAAAGAGGAAAATCCAACATAAAATGCTATGAAATTTGTGTTAACATGTTCGTAATGTGAATAATTCGATTAAGAAATGGGCATCCCCAGTTAAGCTGACGAGTGAGTGCATTGTGTCGAAAAGCAATGAAAGGAGAATGTGTGCAGTTTATGTAAAAACGACAAAGCAAAAACCTGTAAAGTACACCGAACACCGACCAAACTGGAACCATTGTTGTGTATCGATTGATCGATGGATTGGTGTTTCAGGCCGTAGGCTACTTATTTCACCTATATGACAGCGGTGTATTGCAACGATAACTGACACTGGCACAACACGATGTGAAAGGGCTTCCATAATGTTTGAAAATTAAATTTCCTCAAGTGCAAAGTTAAGACAGTTATGCTACTCTTCAAACAAACTACCCTTAGCAACATGGCGGGCTGGGAAAGAAACAATCTGACCTAACACAGCCAGGTAGCAAGCAGCCTGTCTGGCCATCAGAGAAGGGTGGATAGATTGATTTGTGTTTTACGCCGTACTTGTGCGTATTTCACTAATATTACGTTCTGTATTCAATAATAATTGACACTATGTTAGGTGTTTCCATAATTTTCCTCCAGTGCTGTTAACTATCAAAAAAGATCACACGAGAAGCCTGTATAGAATATCGATTGTTTGATTGGGGTTTAACGTCGTACTCTACAGAATATCGAAGTGATCCGACGGGAACATGTACAATGCACCGAAGTAACCAGACGAGAACCTGTAAATTTTATCTAGTGATCAGACGACAACATGTGCAGTGTATCGAATTGATAAGACAAAACTTGTATATTGTATCGAAATAATCGAGCGATCAGACGAACACCTGTACAGTGTATCGAAGTTATCAGACAAATACATGTACAGTGTATCGAAGTGATCAGACGAGAGCCTGTACAGTGTATCAAACAGTTTTTATTTTGATGTAATACTTCAAATATTCCGCAAAGTGTAACAGTATATAAATCGTTTAGGCCTCAGTTCGCTTTCATTATAGCTGTCTCTCCGCCTTTACTCACGAAACCCTCTATAAATACCGTGAGTGTTTCTACAGAACGACTATGTCCACGTGGGTCCCAGAGCAATTACAAATCCATCCGACTTTGATATTTATGATCATTTCTATACAATGCAGATCACACTGGATCGCGATACGTTGTAACTCGATACCATTCAATCCCCATTAATAATTGAAACCTACCTCATGCTTTACAGGCATCGACAGACAGAATTAGTACTTTGCGCTTATAACAGTGCATAGTTCCAGTAAATATCCACCAGTTTAATGTACAATATTCATCAAATGGATTACAGACCGTACAAACTACGATATCCCATCAGAAAAGAAACACATGTACCCTATGTGAACCAAAGAGCACCGTTATGGATATGGAAATGCAGTCAGTAGTTGCCGTCAGCTGTTAGTATGTTCAGTAGGTATACATGTCAGACTGTTGCCAGTCAACTGTTCTCTGTATAAAACACAGCCAAATACATTCTACAGCCAGAACAGTAATAACAACACGCAGAACGAAACCACAAGGGGTGAGGGGGAATGGACGCGGACTATCTTACGCAATAATTCTACTGTAAATACAAGCAAGATTTTATTAGAGAGGTCATCAAGTAAACTGCTCACACTGAAACGCTTCCAATAGTCAGATATAAATACAGGTTGGGGCGTTAACAGTACACTTATGCCAAAATAACGAAAATACAGTACAATAGTTTGCTATTGTCAAATTGCCCAAATCGGAGTAGGCTTATCTCTCTACCTGGAGTAGGACATTGGTAGGGTGGGATTCATTATCTTAATTAAGCCTCACTTAGATGTAACCTCTTCTTGAAACTGTATGAGCTGGTTTGGCAAATGCGCCTAATTTGTCATGTGTTACATATGTAATGTATTGATTGGGTGCATGGGATCTCGGTTCAGTCCCTCGTACTCTTAAAGTAATAACATCATTTAGCATTTAATACAATAAGGTGCAGTACCCGATTCCAATCGGGGGGGGGGGGGGGG
>JAVFBW010137503.1:0-13208 GCA_034783835.1 Mopalia ciliata
TTTTTGTCCGTCGTCATATAAGTGAAATACCCTTGAGTACGACGTTAAACACCAATCAAACAAACAAACAAACAAACTTCTTAACACTGTCGCTCTACTACAAGAAAATCTACAGATTATTCAAAAGTGACTCTGCCACTAGCTGTAAAATAGATCTACGTCCGCCACATTATCCCAAGGGGTGCATATTTATTCCAAGGTGTCAGTCTATCTTTAAAACAAAAATATATGCTTGATGGTTCCTATATCCCATAATATTCGGCTCGGTAGGGATGATTATTCCATCTCTCGAGTGGAAATATTCATCCTAGAATTAAGTTGTGTGGGGTCTTCTTTATTATAAAAGGGGGTTGACCAGGAAATGCTTCCCGGCGTTCTCTTCCTGCAAGACCCACTTTTCTACGAATACTGGATCAAGCTTTGAGGTAAATACCTGTTAGGTGTCCAACATACGGGGAGAGGTGGTAATTAGATTGAAACCGTGACCATCTCACCTCCATGATATATATAGGCTAGGGTCGGTTTATCACAATGAATAGGGTTGATTCCTCCGCTTTAATAGTCCTACTTCCCGCCTATCTCAACCTGCAATGTGGTTAAAAATTGATCCTCCGCTATCGCCGGCCTCTCAAAACATATGAAAACAATGACTAGTATTTTACCTACCTGCAATATTTCTTTTCTGTCGGTTTTCGATTTTAGTATTGCAAAGGGAGATAACTTAAACGTGTCAACGCGGGCGACATTCAAATAAACCTTTATTTAAACGTCAGGACAGAAAGTAGGAGTTAGAGTATTGTTACTTTTGTATACAAAAAAAATCAGAGGAAAGTCAGATATATGCTTCGAGAGACCGGCGATAGCGGCGGACCAATTTCCAACTTTCACCACGGGTTGAGGTTAGGGCTAAGACAGAGGAATAAGTATATCATTGTGCTAGGGTTGGTTCTGCTTGGTCATTAACCAGGGTAATGTTTTATTTTGATATTCAGTTATTACCCTATTTACCGCAAATTTATTGGCAAAAAACTAATTTAAGTATGCTTAACTAAAACAAATGTTCCATTTTGTTTTGACCCACTCACATATTGCTTTGTTAAGCAGCTAGATTTTTCCATAAATGTGGAAAAGGGTGTAACGTTGTCACGTGACGTGATGATGGGGGGTTATAGCCAAAGCTGGAGCCTTCATTGAAAAGCTAGATGTTACTTGATGGTTACAAAATGTAAGGAACTTTATAGCTCTTCGTTTTGTAGCTCTGGCACCTTTAACGCCACATCCACAAACTGTGTTTGAAGAGAATTTTATACCCGTGTTGGCAACGGATGGCCAGAAGAGCGCGCGTGTCAATGTACGATGAAAATCATCTATAAACCGCTTCTACTCAGAATTCTCATACAAACTCTGGCGGGTGGTTGGATTCCCTCATAATAAAGGTAGCGTTTTCTATACAAATGTCACATTTGGCATAGACAGCGGTATTTATTTTGTTTTATTCGATCGTGAGGGTTTAACCAAGAAATCAATTTCATGATAATGGAAAATTACTTAAGTTAATTGACTGTGTAATTATGGCCGCTAAAGAAGATATAAAGAAGGAGCGAGAAAAATTGACTTAAATGTCTATTGAAAATTACATTGTTTTACGATTAAATCATTAAAGTAATTTAAATAGTTACAATGACATTGTTCTCTAATTATACCAAGAAAATACTGAAATAATTTCCAAAAATAGTAAACAGAAATACTTTCTGAACAAGTTAACTTTCGTAATGGAGCAGAGATTGTGATGTATTAGACTACAGTTGGAGGTGTTGAATTTCAATGATCTCAGAGCTAAGAGACAACAACATGTTGGGACACTGTTCGGCCATTTCCGTACCGTAAATAATCTCAAGCGATATATGGGACATTTCAGATGTCCACGTGTTTGTTGTTTATGTTTGAAGGCTATTCTTCTGTTATTATGATGACGTCATTGGAGTTACATCATTATTAAAATACATATAACGGATGGAATTTGAATTAGTTGCAACACGTCATATGTAAAAAAGGAACAGTGTTTTGTTTAAATGTGATTTTGCATCAGAAACGGGCTTGTTTGGTGTGTTTCTCTTTATACAAATCCGCAGAGTACTTTGGTTGATTTCCACGCATGCGCACAAAACATCCGGCGATTAGCATCTACACGGTGAGTGTCGAAGGATGTTCCGATATGGGACAATACGAGGCCGATCTGTTTGTGATGAATTGGTAGTGTGCCTTGTAAAGAGAGTATAGTAACATAAAAAAAGACCAATCGCCGGAGGTCCTCTGACGTGAGCACGGTGGATATCCGTGTCGGTTCAAGTAACCTCACAATGGATTAATGTTTTTGACGTCAAACCTAATAAGCACTGTGACGTAAGAGGACAGCCTTTCATAGATTCAATTACCTCCCTTGCCACTTCTCCGAGACTCCCATTATCTTTATTGTATCTTGTGTCTGTCACTTTTTGTTGCTCCGTCATCACATCAGTCAAATAATCTTAGGAACGCCCGAAAAAATCTTATAAAACATTCAATAATGAACAAAGGCCAACCAGAGAGCGCTTTGCAAGAGGTACATCGTTACCGAGTACAGAGCCCAAACGGACGAGTCCGGGAACTTCTCTGGAATCCCAGAATACGGAGAAGACAAACGCGTCTAAATGAATTTGTATCCCCTGACAAATTCCCTTATTCTCATAAATATGCTTAGTCATAAAAATCAATATTGACGGCCAGTCCTGGTGTCAAGGAATGATAGTCCGATTGTACTGGGTAACCGCTTTCATCAGTTAGGACTGGTCGGTCAATACAAGCTGTGTTTAGGACGGAGTAACTTTTCCACTTTCTTCACACAAACCGAACACCTTTATATAAGACATTTGATATTATTATAAGCTGCTTTCAGTTATAAACCGCTGAAGGTCATTATCCTTTAATGCCTTAACTGCGTGTGATAAAGCCATAAATAATTACTCCTTGTGATTTTTAATCGGCAGAAAACATAAGTCTGAATAATCCGTCTGTTTACATTCTGGGGCCACATTCACAATATGTACGATAAAAACTATCCAATGATAAAACGTTTTCCTGTTAACCATTTCGGATAAAAAATATCGTACAAGAGTAACGACATTTCGTGAAAGTGGCCCAGAGCATTGTATTATAAACGTCCAATATAAAACTAATAAATACCGAAATATAGCTCAAACTAAATTCAGGTACTGCATAGAAGAAAAACAAAATTCTAAAGGACCTATACCGGTTACAGCGAAACTTCCCACTGTATCAGACAAGTTGTAAAGCTCATTCTCTTCAACAGACACATCCATTGGTTAATGGGAAAGACATGGATGCATCGGAAGCATTGGGAGACATCTAGGCATCTATAAAAACACCAAATATACACACGCTTGGTCATCCAAGTACAATGTTATTATAATCTGTTAATATATTGTATACATATCAAAAAAGTTCCTTTGGTAACACATACGTTTGGCATGGTTTAAGCTGACATGCAGTTTTACAAAATCCGATTTTAGTACCAGATTGTCGTGTACAAGCGGTTGTTTGTTGTTGTTTCGTTTTGGGATGGAACCCTAACTTTCGGGTTTATACGAAAAGATCCAGCAGTGCAGGCAATAGGGGATAGCCTCGACTAGATGATATAGCTAGCGTGTTTTCGAACAATGGCGTCAGTTCCGCTTTTTAAATTAACTAATTAACGCTGTGCTATTTCAATTGCGAGTGCAATAAAGATGGTTGTCTATGAAAATATGCAATAAAAATAAAAGGTTTACGTCGAAGAACAGTTATTTTTCACATTGATCTCTTGGATCCCAAGTCACGTGGGAATTCCAGGAAATGAATTGGCCGACGTGTTGGCTAAATCTGCTTTGTTTAATTCACATATCTCTAAAGAACTTTCTCTTTCTGTTCCAGAAGTAATGAGTTTTGTTAAACCCTATTTTATTACCTTGTGGCAGAATTAATGGGACACAGCGACAACAGGCAGATTTTTTTTAATCAATTTTATCCTCTGGTCTCTTTTTCTTTCTTATCACTGTCATCGAGAAGATCAGAGGTTTTAATTTTTCAATTATTGTCTGGTCATATTTCATTAAATTTTTATCTAAAGCACTTTAATCTACATGACACAGGCCTTTGTGAAAGTTTCGCTGTTGAAGACTCCATCTCACATTTTTTATTCCATTGTACATTATATCACAACGAACGTTTAACTTTTTACTCCTCACGTCATAGTTTGGGTATTGTTAACCCATCTCTCCGATCTCTTTTTAAATCAAACAGATTAGCATATAAAATTTACCAAGTAACTGCTAATTTTATTATGGAATGTCATAAGTTTTAATGGTCGAAAACAAAAGTCGCATTTTATTTAATTGTGGGTGTAGGTATGTGTATATGAGCAAATGTAGAAATATGTTTTAGAAATGTATATGTTAAAAATATATTTTTAATGTAAATAGATATATTTTCTATTTCTGCTGATGTAGTATTGTGCATTCATTTACAGAATATAAACCAACATATATACTACTTTAAGATTACCTTACTATATATGGCTTGTAATATGTCATTCTTCTTTACATTTACTTTCAAATTTAGCTCAGTGTTGTTGTACGTGTGCAAGCTGCACAAGTGATTTCAAAAGTTACAAAATTCTTGGCCTACCTGATCATCTACACTAAGCTTTTTTCACCATGCAATCATACAGATGCACCAAATACTCTGGTCGTGTGCTCTCAATTACTTAAGTCTACTGATTAGCTATACAATTTGGTGATCAAATTTTCTGTCTTTGCAACGGCATCATCTGTAGTGCCACTACAACTCGCTACAAATACCAAACATTTCCTAAAAAAATAATTTCACGGAAGAACTAAAATAAGCTTTTAAATGTACCCAACAGCATATTTAATTCATCGGGATATCTACACTGTTTATTCAACGAACATATCGAAATACTAGGACTACTTTGTTGTTATCGCGTCGTATCGAGTAAGTTTGCATCGAATTATTGTCTGTTGCTGTTGTCAACGTCGATTCATAATATATTTACTATAATAAAAATTTAAGACAAACATATTTGTAATAAAACGGAAAATAACATTGAGCATCAACAAGATTTACCGTGTATTATAGCACTTGAACAGAAGGATTGATATAGCTAAGACTATACTGAAGACAAACAGAAACCCGAATTGGCCGTTCTATTGGTTTATTGGCCTAGTGGGAGAATATCCCCGTATATATTGGAATTGGTATTGATGTGGCAAACAGCACATGGGATACATCTCCTCAGAAACATTAGCATCAATTTCAAATTAAACAGGTCAGGAAATAAATGGGGAATTAAGTAACGCTATCCAAGCTGATTCCATAGTGAATGGAAAGGAGAAGCTTTGACCATACGAAGTATTTATCTGTTCCATTTTAGGAAATACCAGTGATTGATTCTGTTATATTTATTAAGCCTTTAGATTTCTTGTTAAATTCTCCTACAATTAGTCTACTTGATCAAGGAATGGATCAATGTTATTAATATCGTTAAGAATCAAACCAATTTCTGTACAACAATATTCAATCCCTGAACAGCGAAGTGTGAAATACATTGTATATCAAACTTTAACTGAATGGTCCATAAAATACGCATATTACTGTTATTCGAAAAATTTAGCAGGTATAGGGTAAACATGGATGTGGCTCATCAGTTTACACACGTTATAACTCATTTATCTGCTTCCCCATTAACTATTCATGCTAAATTGTGAAATTGTTACACATCAAATTTAAGGTACTTATTAAACACAGTTTTTAATGTTAATTCCGATTTTGTTTTTAGTGGATATTAATCTATTTCAATTTAAAACAACGAAGTTTATTTTTCAAATTTATTTTTATCCATCATTTAAAAATTTATCTAATATTGTAAGACCACATGAAAGCTGTTTTAGAATAAATGCTTTACTTCAAATGTTTGAAAACTTTAAAATGATATCTTGTAAGCTTTGTATAAAAACGTTACAAACTAATAAAGTATATTTCGTTTTTGATAAGATGTGAAATCATAAAATTATGTGAACTCAACAATAACGTGATGTTTGGCATCTTGGAGCCTGCCTGCCTTTTCATAAATACATGTATAATTAAATTTTACAACAACAAGAGCAAAAAATCCACGAGGTATAGAAGGGTTTCATTGTGTATTGCTGATAAACGGTGTCCATAAAATTCCCTCTTTTTTTTTTCATTTTTTGTGAAATGTGTTCACATAATTGTCTTTACCATATACAGGATATTTTTGTAACGTTTTCCAGCGACTTCCACGTTGAAGCCCATTGAAGAGACATCCTGCTGACTGGCGATGCCACCACCAAACATCCCTACATATAATAATTAAACTGGTCATTCCATTTATTTTTTTAAGCAGAATCCTTAAGCGGTGTGGTCAGGTTGCTAACGTAGAGGAATTAATAGTGACGTGGAAAGTAAATAAAGTGATAAATCTGTCTTTGACGAAGGGGTCAAATTTCAAAGCAGACATATCCGGAAATGACTCCTTTGTGGAGTCACGTAAGCAAAGAGAATCACGTGGGACCAGGAAGAGAATATTTTACCAGTGACCATCCCTAGTTCAACTCGGTTTCCGGATCTTTTACCTTGATCTACAAAGATAGCAAACACATCCCGGAAGAGACGTAGACGTACGGAGTTGAATTAAACTGTAAAAAAGGCAATACCGCGACCTAAAGTCAAATAAAAGATTAATGTATATTCATTAGACGGAAAGGTTAAGTTAAGCGAGTTTCAGCATCGACAGAGTATTTGTAATACAACTATTTCCAAGGACTAATGCAATATATTTTTTAACAAGGTGTGGGTGTCACTAGACTATTTGCTGTCTACGATTAAGATTACTTTTGTGTCGTTTTCAATGTATTTATTTTTAATTGGTTGATAAAAGGATATTGATGTTTTTATTTTGCCAAATTGCCTTAATTACGGCGGGTTTTATACAAAATGAAATTTAAATATATATGTTTCTATTATAACAGTTGAACAGAAGGATCGATATAGCTAATACTATACAGAGACACATGGGGAAACAGCTGGGCTTCCAGCCTCTCATGGCCGGCATCTCAGCCAGTTCATATCGTGTTCCACGGGCTTTAAGAGTAGACACTGGCTGGAAATCAAAACACTTTAATATAAGTCGTGGAATTGCACAAGGCTGTCACTATCAGCAAGAACAATCGTAACAATAGAATTATTATCTGCCAGAATGCACAAAGGTGTTAAGTGCATAATACGGTATAAACACCTCAATTTACAGATGATATCACCTTCTTAGCTCACTAAACGAGACATTAAAGGCCTTAAGAATTCTAGAAAATGTCGCTACCCACTCAGGGCTAAACCTAAATCCAAATAAATAAAGCGGAAGGTATGTTTATTGTAATTCTTCAGAGAAATACGCGCGGAAATGGTAAGATACAATGGGTGTATGTTCTAGTAAAAGCACTGGGGGTATACTTGGGACACGACAAAGCGTAATTTCAAATAATGAATTGGGTAAATAAATTCGCAAAACCTCAAAAACTAATTGATTGTTGGCGTAAAAGATATCTTACTTTGTTTGAAAAAAAATATATCATATTATGGTTAATGTTACCAGTGTTCGCATATTGTGTATTATTGACAACTGTGTCCAAGAAAATCATTAGGAAAATAGCCGAAACAATGTCATTTTTCTTCCTATGGAATGAAAAGGTCAATTGGTCATTTGGAGGAATAACGATAACACATATTGTCATGTGTTCGGTGTGGGTACGGTACAATGGTTACAAAGCGTAACTTTTAATGAAGACGCATCATAACAAAATAGAAAATTTACCAAATTTTGGCAATCCACCAAACTTCTACATAGTTTTAAGGGGATGGGCAACGTGAATCTCCGAAAAACTTGAAAGAAATCGGACATGAAATAATATGGGGCAATAAATGTATCAAGTGCAATAAAAAATTCTACTTATGAATATCTTCATTGAGAGCAACATTATAAACATTGATGATCTTCTGAACCAAGATGAGCAGGTATTAGCAAATGATACTTGACAAAGGAAACTGGATTTCGGAAACGCTTATTAAATTAAAAGTCATACCAATACAGTGGAAAACTATGTTAGAAAGTTGCCATTCTGTTATAACAATAGTTAGAATGACAAATAGCTGTTGCCTTTGTATCAGTGTATCAGTGTTAGGAGTTTTAACCTATATTATTTAAACATTGTTACAGGTAAAAAAAAAAGATAAGTACATTATGATTATTGTATAATATCAACCCTTGCTGGATTTTTTTATTTACAAAAAATACACGGTGAACAAACATGAAGTGAAGGTAAGATATAGCCAATGTTTAAATCCGAAATTAACAAGTTAACATAGAGTCCATAACTAAATCATTGATATGGTTCATGTAACAGTTGCTCCTGCATTATAATCCGTGATATAAATGTTTATCATATACCTATGAGACAACTCGAGCTGATACATTGTCCCGTATCAAGCACTATACATATAATCTCTTTATATATTTCCTTTTTTTCAAAATTAGAAAGATGAATACAAAATGTGACTTAATTTAGACCAAATATATATAAGAATAATTTTTATTCCAAAAAACAAGAACAGACAAGTATTAAATCATTTATGTCAGAAAGTTCCGATGATTAGGCCTACTCTTAATTTTGTTTGAAGAATAACCCTTGTATATTACATTTCAACCACTCTGGTGATATGATAAATCAGTTAGATTTTGCGTCGGAACAGAATTAGAAGACCATGCACAGCCATATTGGATTGATATATCATACACTCTAAGAAAGCAATTGATTTTCAAGTTTTCTTTCCGATACACATCTGTTTCGTTGGTCATCAATCATTGACAATTTGCCTATAACAAAAAGTATTTATCACACTTAAAGACATATGTGACTATGATGAAAGTAGCTTGGATCGCAATACTTAATTCTAATCAATTTATTCTTTTTTTTTTTTGGCTGTAAACAGTTCATAAAAGACCTATTAAGCCAAGTTATTGTTCAATGCGTCGGTGAATAGTTAGCTTAACGACAACGAAACAGTCAGACACTAAGTATGGGCTCTTGTCCTAAAAAATAATTTGCAACTCGGAAACACTGTCAGCAGATCATTGAGTAATCGTTTGTGTCCAATATATGTATAGGAGATGTTACTTTTTGGCGATTTAAAAAAATGCCAAAGAATTAACCTCTCCTAAACAGCTAATCCGCCTTAAGTCGTGACTAGTAGTTTTCTCCATTGTAAGACTCTCTGGAAAATCACAATAGAAAGTGTAGCTCTTGGATGTGAACCCATATAAAGTTCTCACATGACATACACAACTATGTGAATGACCTCTTTTCCTATTCACTATACTATAAACTAACAAAAAGTATGGTTAAGTCCTCGCTTAGATGCACTTTAATGAAACCCACATACACAACATGTCTTCCGTTGCCGTATGTCCTCGGTTTGATGTATTCCTCATCACCAGGTACATATTCCCATGTATGTCCTCTATTGGATGTAATAATCACACATATACACCTACATGTACGTGAAATGATCTTGTTTCCTATTCACTGTGCGCTTATCCAAGAAAACCGGCGTATGGCTTTCTTCTTAAGCCCTTGTAGTTTGCCTCAGCTTAAGGTGCACTAAAGTGTTACCTACCATGCTCTCAACACATCTAAACAAATGTCCATTTACTTTGTTATACGCAAGTCCTCGTTCGACGGTTATTACGCGTAATGGGGAAGGTGTGTTGGTGGTTCCATTATTCGACTATAAACTAATGTGTTTACTTTTCATTCGCCTGCATACTCTTTGGTTCAGTTATATCATTGAGTGTGTTCTAAAGGAGAATTAGTTAGTTATAAGGGTTTGAATGTCTATATTTTGTGGATCAGTGGATTTGTGGTTCATTAATCTCCAATCATCAATTAAGAATCGTAAACTGTGTAAAATGTCTAGGCCTATGTCGACGACAAGAAGGAAACAAAAAAAAAACGTTTTTTTTTTTTTAAATCTGTATTTGATTCATATCAGGCTCAAGGATAGGCCTGGAGTCTACAATGTTTCCTTTGCCACACACACAATCTATGACAAATCTAAACATTAAGCAAACAAGTTTAAGGACTGCTTTCTAAACAGTTGCCATCATATAGTAAAAATTAAGTCCTGAAAACATATCGAACTTCCCCTGTAAGAGTATAGTAAAGAGATTTAGGGTTGTTTCATTTCCATATAATGTCACAACTGGTTTGATTATCCAGCTTGAAAAGAGTTTCAATTTCATGTGCTTCTATGTGAATAAAATGTCAAATATTGTAAGCATGTTGTGTAGATCGGGGGTGTATTGATTCCAAATAAGCTGAGAATATCCTTTCAAAAAATACAGCTTGGCATTTTGTTTGATGTGGAAGCAAAATCAGCCGAATCCCTGGACTTTGATTACTCATATAAATTATCTTTGGTTGACCAGGTTAACTTGTAAAGTAAAAGGACAAGGAAATGACTCCGGATTTGCGAAACCCTTGTCAAGGATCTGAAAATATTCTTTTTATTTCTAGACGGCTCAATCTCGATTTCCGCATCTTATATACTGAACTCTCCTAATTCCCAGAAGAATATGCCGATTTACGGTCGGAAAGATCATTTTTTATATGAAATCCATAGTGTATTATATCTGCAGATAAAAAGCTGATCGGATTGTCGTCAGACCAGGACTTTTTAACATTGGGTAACATAAACCAGGGGTATATCGGAAATCCATCAAATGTAAACGATCGCTTTTCTTATTGAAACTATTTTTTATAAATCAAAATCTAGTACAGGCTATCCACAGTTGCCTTCGTTACAAGGTGAATCAAACCACCCTGGAAAACCCCCGAACAGGTGGAAAAAACTGGACAATCACACAAATCAAAACAAGGACATCCCAAACACATAGCTTCATAATAACTTGTAGCTTCTATAAGCTACGGCAACGTAGTCTGTGATTGTTTGTATTTCACTTGTATGGCGAGTGTTTGACCACTTCACACAGCTCTTTGCCTAAAACCTCGAAGAAAGCTCAAAAAGAACTCCCCTGCGATTGATGGAGCTATATCATGTGGCTCACCTATTGGCTGACGGACTCAATCCCGTGAACGATAAATCCAAGTAAGAAGATAAGTGCACACGCTAATCATTAAGTCAAGGGTTCCAATGCTACATAGAGGCACAGCTTTATTACATTGGTATAACAGTTAATCTGATAGTTTATTGTGGCAGATTGAACTTCATTGATTTATACATATGGGTGTGACGAGGTTTTATTTTCTAGTCACATTTCATCATAATTAATCATTGGCAATTCGTGTGTATTCAATATGATTTGTCACATAAACAATTCACTTTTGATCAAGGTAACAATAAATAATTGCAATGTGTTATTTAGGATTTCTTAAACCAAGATATATATATTTTTAATGAATGAACAAAGAAAAAATTGCTTCCCTCCACCCGGAATCGAACCCGGGACCTTTGGCTTACAGGCCCAACGCTCTACCGACTGAGCATATATATATATATATAATGCCCTTCGGCTTAGAGCCAACAATCATTTAAGCTCCATTAGATCCATCCCCAATAGCTGAACATATTCATTTATTAATCCCTGTATCTTGGAAATACTTATATGTAGGCTGATTTAATCATAACCCATTCTAAATAGCTTGTTAGCTACATTTTTGAACACTATTTTATATACCATATTAATGGTCATTACCTTCTCTCGAGATGTATGTAGGTTACCCATAACACAACTCGAGATTAAGGTTTATTTAGAAACTTGTCTCTGGGAGTTATCTTGAACATAAGATGATTTTTCGCTTTTAATTGATCTACATCCCTGTGCCAGTGTGACTGCTTTTAGAAATATAAATATAAATATATATTCCTAACACACGAATATCTTGTTGGCTAAATATTTAACAATACTTGATACACCATATTAACGGTCATTACCTTCTCTCGAGATGTCTGTAGTTTTGGGACTCCGTAGCACAGTGGTCTAGAGCGTATGCTCTAGTGAAAGTATGCTTCTGATCCACACATCCCCAACACCTCTGGGGTCTCTGGTTCGATTCCCGCGGACCGTATGTTGGATGGTATGCCAGCAACCAGCGGAAGGTCGTGGGTTTTCTGGGCTAGTTTACTACCCAGTTGTCCTCCCACAATAATGCTGGCCAATGATCTGTAATTTGGATTTAATCCTGTTGATCTAACATCGCATGAATAAATAAATAAATAAGTTCACCTATAACACAACGTGAGATTAAGGTGTATTTAGGAACTTGTGTCTGGGAATTTATCTAGAACATAAGCTGATTAGTTGATTTTAATTAATCTACATCCCTGCGGCTGTGGGATTGTTTTTTTTATGAATACTTATTGAGTATATGTTAAACAACACCAAGTTCCGAAACCCACCAATGACATGCGCGTCCCATAGAAATAGCAGATGCAGTCTGACCTCAATCAGTGTAGTATATACGACTTGGATGTGGTTCCTGATTGACAAAGCCTATTATTTGTTATTTGATTTTCGAGTATCCATTAGGACAATCATTACAGCTACCTTTGTCTATTGTCAACAAGCACACTCCGATTTTACACAGTTTATAACACGAAAACTTTTATCTTATATTTTTACCAAATATAACTGTTTCTATTGTTAACTAGATTTCATCTGATTTGCAAAAGTTATTTAATTGACACTGTATTTTTCGGCTAGAAATGAGCAGTTTTTTCTTGAAAAGTTTATAACAATGAACAAAGTTAACAAGTTTCCTTGTTTGTGTTATTCTTATAATCTGATGTCAGCAAATATATGTTTTTAGTTGGACGTAATCGCTTAGCACAGAGAAGCCGTTGTCTAGAAATTTGTTTGACTTGTACATTCCTGAAGTTAAGAAAAGTTGGTTCATTGCGAATTCCTTACCCCCCCCCCCCCCCTGTTTAAACGGATACGTGTTCAGTATACAAAAATCGAACAAAAATCGTGGACAGCGGTTTGAAGGCTTAACGAGTAT